>VYZT01046170.1:0-29180 GCA_013400735.1 Pomatostomus ruficeps
GAGCGGGATCGGGAGCGGGATGGCCGGCCCGCAGCAGGCCCCGCACCTCCACCTGGCCGAGCTCACCGCCTCCCAGTTCCTCGACATCTGGCGGCACTTCGACGCGGACGGTCAGTCCCGGGGCGCGCGGGACACTTCGCTCTTCAAAAAACCGGCGGGGAGGGCACCGGGCTTAGCATCCCTGGGGGCGCGGGGCTGAAGGGGGGGTGGTGGAGAGTCCCTGGACATCTCGGAGGAGAGGATAGAGCCTTCACCACCGCAGCCCGGGGGTAACGGAGAGCCCCCGGGGTGATGGAAAGCCCTCGGGATGCAGAGACTCCAGGATGGAGAGTCTCCGGGGTGATGGAGAGTCTCCGGGGCGCAGCCCCTTCGGTTGAAGCTCCGGGATCGGGGAGGCGATCGGTCTCCCAGGACCTCCCCGTCGGGAAAGGGCGGGGAGCCCCAGAACTGGACCCACAGGGAGCCCTCAGCCCATGGGACGGTGAGCCCGGGATATCCCGGGTCTCCATGGCACGTCCCCCGGTGCCTTGAGGGCTGGGATTCGCTCGGGGCTGGTGTCACCTCTGGGTGCTGCTCTGGGAGTCTTGCCCTTCCCGGAGTGCGAAGTGCCCACCCTCGGTCCCCTCCATTCCCCCGCCTCGGCAGTGCCCCATCCTCGGTACGTGGAGGGAGAGGGGCAGCGCAGGCACCAGCTCGGCCCCAGGGCCACCCCGTCGCCGGAGGTGACAGAGCGGGTGTCCCACTCCCGGAGCAGGCTGAGGAACACTCCCTCCACTTCTGGAGTGCTTGGTCCCTCCCTGCCTGCTCCCCAGCCTCACAAAACCTCTCCCCGAGGATGCTGTGGCAAAAACCGTATCCACTATGGGGATGTCACCTTCCCATGGAGTCCCATATGGGCACGACATCCCTGTTCCTACCACTGTCAGCCCCAAAAAGGGGGGGGGGAATGTAAAAAGCAGCATCGTCTTGTGGGAAAACAGTTTCTTTCAGCTCTGCGGTGCTGTGAAGGAGGCTTAGCTGCTGGGAACAGCAGCCCAGGGGAAAGCTCCTGCCCTTCACTGGGTCTCCTGTTCCTGCAGGGAGGTTTGGGGACCAAAACCCTCCTGGGAACTGCGTCATACAGCCTCCCCAGCTGCACTGCCAGAACTGGAGCTCAGCTTGCTCCTGGCTGCACTGTTGGAGTCCCCCGCTGCAGCCCCACAGCACTGGGGACACAGACACGGGTCCCTGTCACCGCTGGAGCTGGCACTGGAGCAGCCACCAAGGGGTTGGGAAGGTGGCACCCCAGTGGGAGTGGGCAGCTCCTGATGTGGGTGTCCAGCTGCCTCCCTGCAGCACATCCCACTGCGCCCTTGGATGTGCTCTGTCATCTCCAAAACACAGCGGCAGGCACGGATCCAGCTTGGCCCACGGCCCCCAGGCAGGGCAAGGCTGTCGGGCTGCAGCACGGCAGGTGCCCAGGAGAGGAGGGACTCAGGCGTTGGGGAAGAAGGTGGCCTTGACAAGGACAATGCTCAGCTGCACCAAGCAGGAGCTCCAACAGCCCTGGCTGCTTCCCTGTGCCAACGGAGGGACCTGGGGTTCATTCCCCTGTGCACGGGACTACTTCACCCAAGCTCATCCCTGCATTTAAGCCCCTTCGATGTGGCTTCCATGCCTTGAGCCTCTTCCCTTCAACGCTTGTCATGCCCCAGAGATGTCCCCTTGGATGTCTTTGATGTCCTCACTTTACCAGCCACAGCTGCCCCAAGGCTCCGAGGTGGAGCTCCATGGACTGGCTGTGGCTCTCCGGAGGGGATTTTCCATTACATTCCACATCCCACTGCTCCGCGGACACGGATCAGACCTGTCCAAGCTGCTGCTTGGAGGAAGCCAAGCTACCAGCCATAGCTTTTCTTGGCCTTATTCTTTTTTCCCAGCTCAAAACTCCTGTTGATTTTTTTTTTTTTTTTACCAACTGAATTCAAAGGCGCTTGGGGTTCTCCTGCACCCACAAAAGCAAAGCCCCTGGGAAGAGCAGTGGGAAGCCAAGTACCTCAGTGGCTCACACCACCACCCCAATATCACCCAAGCCCCTCATCCCTTCCTGGGAAGTTTGCTGCTCGTCCACTGGGATATGGTCACCAAAGAGGAAAGTACGCTGGGACTTCCCCAGGTGCTTCATGCTGGGATGTGGACGGGTTATTCCCAGCTGCTGGGTTGCAGTGGGGAGAAGCTGCTGCTGGGGAGCCTGCAGGTGATGATGCCGAAGGCGGCGCAGAGCAGGGAGCTGTGGTCCAAGCTTCCGGAGGCTGAAATGCAGAGCAGTCTTGGGGGAAATGTTCACAAGGAAGAGCCCTGGCTATCCCTCAGCCAGGCACTTCAGGGCAAAGGGCAACATCCCTCTGCTGTGTCCAGATGTTGTTGGAAGGGAGGATTTCTGGCAGGGAGGTGACACCCTTGGCAGCACCATGGAGCCAGTGTCTTCACTGCTGTCCCCAGCTGTGATGTGACCTTGCTGCTTCCAGGCACAGCAGCCCCCCACAAAGTCACCAAGGGCCAGCACTGTGGGAGCCGTGTGTGGCTGAGCCCTGGCTAAGCCATCTGGCAATCAAGCATCCCACAGGCAGGGCAGGGCTGTGGATAGCCTGGGTTTCCAGAGGAACCAGATCTCAGCACAGATACCGATGGTGAGACGTGCAGGGGACAGGGATCTTGTGGAGCTCCTGACCACATTGGAGATTGGCAGTGGGGTCACCCCTTCCTGGGGCTGATCCTGCACCCAGGATGGGGGGATGCTGTGCCAGGTGCCTTGTCTCTGCTCCCCGTTTGCCCTTGTGGCCCTCAGAGGGGGTTGTGAGGAGACAGTCTTGGCTGGGAGATGCTTGGGCAGGATGGGGAGGTTTATTTAAACCATCTTATTGAAGCATCAGATACAGAAAATGCAGCAAAGACCAAGATGAACAAAGTCCCCTGTGCCCTACAAATGAGTGCAAGGGACAAGTCCAGGGCTGTGCATCACCTGGGCACATCTGGGCATCACCAGTATGTGTATCACAGCATCAACATTGGCTGGTGTTTCTTTGCTGCTACAGTTGCCTTGGAGCCACGTCCTGGTGCAGAGGGAACAAGCACCTTGTCCCCTGGGAGCATCTGTCCCTCTCCTCCTGTGCTCTGACACTGTGGAAATCTTATTGCATTTTTTTCCTCCCCCAGGAAATGGCTACATTGAAGGCAAAGAGCTGGAAAATTTCTTCCAGGAGCTGGAAAGTGCAAGGAAGGGGGCGGGTGTGGTAAGAGCATCTCCTGGTTTTGCTCCCTCCTTCCCTTCTTCCCTTGTGCCCAAAGATTCACGCTCATGTCAGCCCCATCTCCTTTGGGCACTGGTGAGCGGGACTGGGGCTCCTCTGGGAGGAAAGTGGGAGAACACCAGCACAGGGAACGGGGAAAATGCTCCCATCCCCTCTCTCCTTGCTGGCAGGACTCAAAGAAAGACAATTTAGGTGACAAGATGAAGGAGTTCATGCACAAATATGACAAAAATGCGGATGGCAAAATCGAGATGGCGGAGGTGAGCAGTGCTGGACTTGACAAACCTGGGGTTGTGTTCCACCCCCATGCTAGTGCTTCCCTTCCACCATTCCACCATGCCTGTGTTCCCCACAGCTGGCCCAGATCCTGCCCACGGAGGAGAATTTTCTGCTGTGTTTCCGCCAGCATGTGGGCTCCAGTTCAGAGTTCATGGAGGTGAGTGGGGCAGGCCGTGCTCAGGGCTCCCCAGGGAATTCAGTCCAGCTCCACCATGGGAAAACAACTGGGAGCTTGAACTGCCCAAACGTCCCCTGGTCTCCCCAAAACCCTTGGCATTAACTCAGCACTGGGAGGCAGTGCTGGTTTAGGGAAGAGAAGGAGTGTGGTGAGTTTTCCCAGTTATTAGCACCCCTTGGATACTTCTCAGGGCAGCCACGTGCCTCATCCCAGCCTTCAGGAGAGGTGAGCTGCAAGTATTTGGGGCTGTTTTGTAAATTCCCCCTCATGGTTGCTCCTAAGTCCCCAAGGGATGTGCCAAAGCCAACACAGCTCTGGGCCACCCCACAACCTCGCTGTGACCTTGCATGGAGTGAACCCCTGTGGGTGGAAGAGAAATTGTAGATGGGAATAAAACATAGCTGGGGTTGGAAGGGAACGTGCAGCATCCCAGAGAGGAAGGAGCTTGTACTTGGAAACTGAACCCTGGGTGGAGGGAAAGGCTGAAAGAAGAGCACCTCGTGACATGAGGGTGGGGGGGTAAGCGGGCACTATTGTTTAATTGGGGGATGCAATTAAATATTATTAAATATTAAAGCCTGGTCTTGCATACTGACATGAGGATAAAGGTGCTTGAACTTTTGTCATGGGACTGAACAAAAGCATCCAGCCCCAAGGGAGAGCAGGTGGCACCAGTGGGAGCTGTGACATGGCCCCATCTCCTATAGGGTGGTGGGGGACACTCCCAGAGGGGTTTATGGGGACACACACACATGTCGGGGGGGCTGGGGGACATGAGCACTGCGAAGGCTCACGGCGATCCCTCCACAGGCTTGGCGCAGGTATGACACGGATCGCAGCGGCTACATCGAAGCCAATGAGCTCAAGGTGGGCTGTGGGCATGGGCTGGGCTGGGTCCCTGCCAGTGGGACATCCCCCCTGGGATAGCCAGGGATGGGAACAGCCAGCAAAACCCTCTCCTCCCAGGGCTTCTTGTCGGATCTGCTGAAGAAGGCGAACCGGCCCTACGACGAGCCCAAGCTGCAGGAGTACACACAGACCATCGTGAGTGGCACCTGGGGCACTGGGTCCCCACCGGGGGTCTCACCACCCCAGGTGGGTGGCATGCAGGGGAGGAGGAGGTGATGGGTGACAGGGTACTGTTTGTGTCCCAACAGCTGCGGATGTTCGACATGAATGGTGACGGGAAGCTGGGCCTCTCCGAGATGTCCCGGTAAGGTCATGGGCAGCCAGAAGCAAGAGCTGGGGAGGGAAAGACACCTGAAATGCTCATATTTCGGAAGCATCTGCTCCAGCTTCCAAGGAAAACTGTTTTCCTCTTTAATTTACTCATATTTCTGAGCAAAACATCACTGTGATTTAAGAAAGTGTCTTTTTCTGGCTACTTCCTGCCCTTCTTGTTTTTCAGACTTCTGCCTGTGCAAGAAAACTTTCTTCTGAAGTTTCAGGTAACATAATACTACTGCTACTGCTAATAATAACAAAAACAACAACCCATTCCCATTGCTTCTACCTCCAACCTCTCCCTCATGCTCTGGTGTCCCTTGCCACTTCCCAGGGAATGAAGCTGTCCTCAGATCAGTTCAATGCCATCTTTGCCTTCTACGACAAGGTAGGGAGCCAGCTCATGGGAAACCACCCCAAATAAATATAATTTGGCAAAAAATAACTCCAAATCATATGGTTTTGGTTGGGGCAATTCCCGACTCTGGTTTGGGGTGGGAGAACTGGACTTACCTCTGGCTGTGCTGAGTGAGGGCCTGGGGGGTGCCCATGTCCAAAGGGGAATTGCAGGGCTTGTGTCCTTCCTGCTGCTGATGTCTCTCCCAAACTATCCAGGATGGAAATGGCTTCATTGATGAGAATGAGCTGGATGCACTTTTGAAAGACCTGTATGAGAAGAATAAGAAAGTAAGTGAGGGCAGAGCTTGGGTGCCACCCCCAGAGCCCCCCTGTTCCTTCTCCCCTCTCCCAGCAGCATCTTCGCATGTCCATGCTCCATGAGGA
Source organism: Pomatostomus ruficeps (assembly GCA_013400735.1). Lineage (NCBI taxonomy): Eukaryota > Metazoa > Chordata > Aves > Passeriformes > Timaliidae > Pomatostomus > Pomatostomus ruficeps. The sequence continues at coordinate 5,755 of VYZT01046170.1, forward strand.
CCAGGAGATGCTGGTCCGGGTGCTGACCCTGTGTCCTCATGGGAGGCTGCATTGGAGCTGGGGGTGCTCCCCAGGGAGAAAGGGGATGCTACCCCCATTTCTCCCCATGCCTTGCAGGAGATGAACATCCAGCAGCTCACCAACTACAGGAAGAGCATCATGAACCTCTCCGATGGGGGCAAACTCTACCGCAAGGAACTGGAGATGGTGCTCTGCAGTGAGCCCCCCATGTAGGACCCCCCATACACACAGCCCACGCTCCTGCTCCCCGACAACAAGCACAAGGGGGGAGCCCCCATCACTGCAGAGCTCCCTCAACAGCTCTTGGGTTTGCTGTAGGTCGCTAAAATCCCATTTGGGGGGAAAACTTTTTTTTTTTAACCCATCTGCCTGGTTTGTTTAATTATAAGATTTTCTTTTCTTTGTGGAGGTGTTGTTGGGGGTGTTGTTTTCATTCCTTTGGTCTCTTCTTGAGTTTTTATCATTTACCAAAGAACGGTTTACTAATAAACTCAAGTACTGCTAAACTGGAGCCCCTATTTCTCCGTCCCATGATGGGCTGCAGGGTGACAGGGAGAACGGGGACATCTCCACACTCTGATCCCACAGAGGATGCAGCTGCTGGGTGGGAAAAAGAGCTGGAGCATTTGGGAAAGCCCCTACGGAATGAGAGTCACTGGAAAATCCCTGGAGAGCAGAGTGCAGGAAGGCTGGGTGGGGACACTGTGCCTCCCAGTCACCCCTCCCACACCCTGCCAAAGCCTCTGGGACATCCCAAGGGTTGTTTCCCCCACTCCCAGTCTTGGAAACCAGTCCCAGGGTGATGATGCTGGCGGAGTCCCAGTGCAACCTTTCCCACCCCTGTACTGTCCAGTGCAGCCCAGTTGAGGCCTGCATGGCCCAGTATGGTGCAGTGCAGATCCATCTGGACATGTACAGCCCAGTACAACCCTGTACATCCCATTAGGACCCAGTAAAACCCCACACAGCTCAGTATGGCCCAGTACAGCCCAGTATGGTACAGTGCAGTCCTATACGGCCCAGAACAGCCCCATGTAGCCCAGGATGGCCCATTACAGCCCTGTACATCCCTGTGCCCCTCAATACAGCCCAGAATGGCACAAGGCAGCCAAGTACAGCCCGATACAGCCCAGTATAGTCCTACAGAGCCCTGTACAGCTCCATATGGCCAAGTGCAGCTCAGTATGGCCCTGTGCAGGCCAGCGTGGCTCAATACAGTTCAGTATGGGTCAGTACGACACTGTACAGATCTGTGTGGTGCTGTCCAGTTCTATATGGCTAAGCACAGCCCAGCACAGACCTTTACAGATCCACATGGCCCTGTACACCTCAGAATGGCACAGGGCAGCCAAGTACAGACCCATACAGCCCAGTATAGCCCAGTACAGTCGTGTAAAGCTCCACATGGCCAAGTACAGCCCTGTATATCCCTGTAGAGTCCCGTAGGGTGTGTTACAATCCTGTATAGCTCACTGTGGCCCAAGACTGCCCTGTACAGGCCTGTGTGGCTCCACATGGTGCAGTGCAGTCCTATACAGCTTAAGTACAGCACTGTACAGCCCAGTATAGTGCAGTACCATCTTGCGTATCCCAGCACAGCCCTGCACAGCCCAGACTAACCCAGCACAGCCCAGCAGAGTCCAGCACAACCCAGCAGAGCCCAGCAGTGCCCCGGACCGAGCGGGCGGGCGGCGCGGCTGCACTGACCCACGGTGGCCGTCAGGGGGCAGGGGCGGCGGTGCCCGGCGCGCAGCGGCGCANGTTTTCCCGCCGCAGCCCCGCTCCGAGGGGGCGGAGGGGGAGGCTGCGGGAGCGAGTCCCCCCGTGCCGGGAAGGGGGTTGCCGGGGGGACGGACCGCACGCGGATTGGCTGGGGAGGGGGGTCCTCGCGCTCTGATTGGCTGCGGCCCAGCCCGGCGCCCCCCGCCTGCCCTTGAGGCGCCGCCGTGGAGGGCGCGCAGGCACCGGGGAGCCCCGAGAAACGGGAGCGGGGGAGCCTGTGCCTCGGGCCACGGGGCTGGGGACACCCTGTGCCGTGAGTGATGGCCTGGGGACACCCTGTGCCGTGAGTGATGGCTCGGGGACACCTGTGCCTGGAGTGAAGGGGCCGAGGTGCTGCCGCTGGTGTGCGCCGTGCTACAGGGCACCAATGATGTGGTCGATGAGCGGCTGGACGTGCCCCGGCCATGTGCGCTCGCAGCCCAGAAGCCAACCGTGTCCTGGGCTGCATCACCGGCAGCGTAGGCAGCAGGTAGAGTGGGGGGGAATTCTGCCCCTTTAATCTGCTCTGCATCCACCTTTGGGACGCCAGCACAGGAAGGACATCGACCTGTTTGAGCAAGTCCAGAGGAGGCCACAAAGATGATTAGAGGAATGGAGCATCATTTCTATGAGGAAAGGCTGAGTGAAAGAGCAGGATTTCTTCAGACTGGAAGAGAGAAGGCTTCAGGGTGACCTAATTGTGGCCTTCCAGTACGTAAAGAGGCTACAAGAGAGCTGGAGAGGGACTTTTGACAAGGGCATGGAGTGCTAGGACAAAGGGGAATGGATTTAAATTGGCAGAGGGCAGGATTAGATTAGATATTAGGAACAAATTATTCCCTGTTAGGGTGGGGAGGCCCTGGCACAGGTTGCCCAGAGAAACTGTGCCTGTCCTAGTTCTGGACAGGCACAGTTTCTCTGTGTTCAAGGCCACGTTGGACAGGGCTTGGAGCAACCTGGTCTAGTGGAACGTGTCCCTGTCTATTGCAGGGGTTTGGATGAAGTAATATTTCAGGTCTCTTCCAACCCAAACCATTCCAGGATTCTGTGTGCTCTGAAATGGGGCTGTGAAGTGCTGCTGTCCGGCTGCCCTGTGTAATGGGACCAAAGGGACCTCTGCACTGTGCATTGGACCTGAGGATCACGCACGGTGCAGCAGTCTGCAGTGACTCCATGATCCATGAAATGGGGCAGGGGCAGTGCTGGCTGTGCTAGAGCTGTGCCCTCAGGGGCAGGATGGGAGTGACAGTGTTTCTGTGAGGACCAGTCCTGCACTGGCAGCTCTGGATTCTGCTGTCTCTGCTCAGCACAGGTTTGGATAGAAGGACACAGGGTGCTGCTGGAGCTGTGTGTAAAGCCCAGAACATCTTCCACAAAGTACAGCTGACCTGAGAGCCACAGGGCTGGGAACACCACTGAGACCGGATGGCTAAGAAGCAGAGTGTGCAGAGGGATATGGGCAAGGCCTTGCTGCTCTCCAGTATCCTCTGACTCCTGGCTCTCACTAGTGTGGAAGGCTCTGAGAAAGTTTCCAGCCCATTTCAGAGCAGGAAATCAGTGGGTTTTTTTAAAGCGCAATTCCAGTCACTACCGCTTCTAAGCCAGCTTTCTGGCTCTTCCCAGCAGGGACAGAAGAGCAGCTATCTAGAACTTATGTTTTGTGTCCGGGGACTGTAGCAGGCCTGTGAAAGTTATGGAGCCTGCTGGCATAAGCTTTGCTTTTCTCAAGCTTGTTAGACAGCAAACTATAAATTACCAAATTGCTTTGAGGTCACCCAAGAGAGGCTTTTAAGTTTTGTAAGTAAGGAGCCTCTGTGCACAGCCCCCTTTTTCCTGTTCAGGAATAGTGGCTTATTATGCAACAAGGGAAGCCAAGCAGTGATTAGCAGTTTCTGTTTCCTTATCTTCAGCAATATAATGTGGTGCTCCAGCTGCTACTATTACTCTGTGCTGAGAATGCTCTTTCTGAAATCACGACAGAGATAAAGATGAAGGAAATGGTTAAAACGTCTCTGTTGACACACAAATGCTAATTAGGGTGATAACTCAGTCTGCTGCTCTGGTGTATCACAAGACAGCTATTTAAATACTTTTCTTGGTGGAAAGCTTACCCGAAGCTTGCTGGGGCAAGGAATTTGTAGGCTTGAAAGGCCCTGTAGTAGCCAGCAGCCTGTTGGCATTGTTCTTGTGTAATTATTTGCTTTAGATGTGGTATCCGGACAGCCTTTGGCCCCTCGGCTCTGCTCGGCTTGCAGAACTGCTGTGGGGGCTTTGGCAAAGCTGCTGAAATCCGGTATCTTATATGGCCGTACCTCAGGGAATGTGGGCTGGCCTTTCCACGATGGAAACCTTCACTGGGCTTGTAAATGCTTGCTCTCTGGGCTTGGCTCGAGTCCTTAAGCACCTCCTAGGTCTGTGCACTTGGGACATAAGTTCCATGTACATTTTTGAAAGGTGTTGCCAATTTATGGAATTCCTGGTGCATTTTCCCACCCCGTCTGTCCCACTGCCCTTGTAACTGTCCATTAAGCCAGCTCAGAAGACCAGCCTGGCTGAAGAGTACAGAGACTACTTGGATACCAGCTCTGATGAGCATCTGAACTCTGACTGGGCCTTCTGTGTTGAAGTTCTGTAGCTGGAGAATGTGCTTCCTTTGGCTTACACTGAGTATCCCTCAGGTAGTTCAACCCCAGCTTAAGTTTACCTCCGGTTAGTTTTCTGCACTGAATACCTCTGGCCTGGCAGAGATGTGCAGTTTATAGCTTTGACCTTTATTCAAGCCCCATGTTCTTTTAATTGCTCAAAATAAAATACAGGGCAGTGCAGGGACAACAACAGTAACAGGGGGTAGCAGTGTGAGAGGGTTTGTGGCCTTCCATCCCTAGTAGATCTCTTTTTCCCAAACCCGTTTGGGAAAGCTTTGCCTCTGTGACCTCTTTGGTATCCTGATGTGTTTGGACAACTCAGCCTAGACTTTTTTCTCCTGTCTCCCTGCAAGCTCACCTCCCTGGAAACACAAGAGGAGTCTTGTTTCGCCTGGAAACCTTCATGCTGAGAACGGGAAAATAAGTCCTAAACCTACCCTTCGGTGCCTTAAGCCAACAGAAAAACCGGCTCAGAACAAAAGTACTTAACTCTCTCGGGTGCTGCAGCTTAGTTAAATGCCCGCAGGATCAGCATTAATTGCAGTATGTTAGAGCTCAGTGACCTGCCTAAGCCTTAGCAGGATAGGGACCTAAATACCCCAAACACTGTAAGCTGCTTGGGGAAAAGCCCAGCAGAAAGAAGGTGCTGCCACCATCTCCAAAGCAGCAGCTCTTTGAAATAGATGGCCAGGCTCCTGCAGCCTTTGATACCAAAATAATCCTAGACCAGGTAAACCGCAGAGAGACACACTACCGCACATTGTTTCTCTTTCCCTGCCTTTCCATTGCCAGGAATGCATTGGGAGAGGTTTGTCCAAAGCCTCCTGAACCTGCAGCAGGATTTTGCCCTAACAGTCCCTTTGATGTGTCCTGCTCAGGTTGGTTCCCCAGGTCTCTCCCTCCACACTGGCTGCAGCCCCTGTCCCTCTCGGGAGGGTGTGTGTTGCTGGCATAACTGACTCATCCTCCTTTCCAAGCTGATCCTGTACTTAAGAGGTAATTAAGACTGGTTAGTGGTCTAAAAAGCGTTAAGCACATCTTCCATTTTTACCTGAGGTGGCTCTACCTCTTCCTCAAAGCCTGGCAAAAGGAGAAACAGACTTTTTTTAAAATTTGGAAATAGTGTACAGATGGGAAGGGCAGTTAGTCTGAAGAGGGCTAATGATGTTTGTGGCTCCATTAGATGCAATGTACATACACGGGACAGTGCAAAATGTTTCTACAGTGAATAAACTGGGCCTAAATGGACCTGAAACAGGGATGAAGTGGAGAGGCAAGATGATTTTGTGAGTTCTGCTGATCACCTTAGAGGTTGCTTAACCCGCCTGGCCGTGCTGCCCACAGATCTGTATCTGCCTACAGGGTCTGCACTACACACTCAGGAGGAGGTCTGTCTGGCCCTGGGCTGGCTCCAGGCTGCCTGCATTGCTTGGGGCAGGGACCAGCCCCAGGACAGCATTCCCAAGCCAGGAAAGGATCTTACTATCAGATGAGGTAGCCTTTCCTGGGCTGCAAAGCTTAGTAAAGCTGATATGCCTCTCTGTCTGTGTGTTTCTCCTTCGGCAATCAAGGCTTGAGTTGTGCCCTCCAGGAGATAAACCCAATCTACCTTGTGTTGCACTCTTTGTTCCCCACCGAGCTGGGGGGCTGGGATAGGCGCCTGTGTGGTGAGTCAGGATGCTCAGAGCTGCATGCAGAGCCTTCAGGAGGGGGCTGTGACAGCCACAGGCCTCTGCCAGGCAGGTTAAAAACCACCACACTGCTGCTCCTGCACTGTCTGCAGGCCTGCAAAGCCTGGACATGGGACAGGGCAGAGACTGTGGCCAAAGGAAATAACAGGTTTCTTTTTATAGCATGGTCTGCTCTGCCCTTGACATTAAGAGAGCCTCTCCATCTTCAGGCTGTGCTGCCAGCAAGGCAGAGGCAGGCGGCTCCTTGCACTGGGGGAACACAAATCTCCTCCTGATGCAGGGAGGTTTTGTTCTTGACAGCAGGGGAAGGTTCTTCACATCAGAGCTTGTTGCTTGGCAGATGGGGAAGAAACTTTGTTCTGGGATTTCCTAGAAAACTGCGTTTGTCTACAACACCAGGGGGAGCAGAGTTTGTAGGGCAAGGAGTGGAAATATCTTTGTTATGTCAGCCAATGTTCGGAGACAACAAATTAGTTTTCATGTACTACAGGCCCTCCAGGAGTTTGGAAGAGGCTCCATATTCATACTTTGTGCAATTGCCTGGGTCTGGCCAAGGTTCCCTGGAGGGGAATAACCTGTGCAATCCCACTTGCAGGCTCTGGGCGTTTTTCCAGAGCATAAGAGTTCAAGGCTTCTGTTTCCTGGGCTCTTTGTGGCATTAGCACATAAGGCAAACAGGACCATTTCGACGTGCTAATGACAGAGAGGGAGCCAGTTATCTTCAGCCACAATGAACTGAGGCTCTTTGCCCATTCTGCAACATAAGATGTGAGTTTAAAGGGTTTGTTTTGGTTTTTTGGATAATTCTCTGAACACTATTTGTACCTTTTTCAGTGGTTTATAGAAAAGATTTCCCTTGATGGTTTCTGTTGGTGCACATCTCTGCCCAGTTCTCAAGCCTCATGCTTAGCTTCTTGTTTCTCCCTTTAGCTCATGGTGGTCCCATGTGGAGATGGGTCCCCCCGACCCCATCCTGGGGGTGACAGAAGCTTACAAGCGCGACACCAACTCCAAGAAGATGAACCTGGGTGTGGGAGCATACCGGGATGACAACGGGAAGCCATATGTCCTGAACTGTGTTCGCAAGGTGAGCCGGGTGCTGGCTGCTGGGCAGGGCCAGATCTGAAGGTGCCAGGTACCCTGAGGGGGTCAGGGAGGAGGAAGGCCACTAAGCAAATTTTGTTTGTTGGTCCTTAAAATAGGCTTTGTCTCTAAGCAGGACAGTATTCCTGGATGTCCCCCTTAGCAGGACTAATGCTTTTGAGACACAACAGAGCTGTTAAGTAGTACAGGACAAAACAGGAAATACATGTCCTCTACCCATTCACGTAACTAACTCATTGCTGACTTCCATGAGCCCTCCAATGCACCTGGTCTCTGAACTTCAAGGTGTTTCTTGGATAGGCCGATGTTCCTTAGGGCACCCCACAAGGGAGGAAAGAGCTGACATTGGCCCCTGAATGGATTAGTCTTAGAAATTCTGCTGAGCCGATGTTGCCAGTTTCTCCATAAGCCAGTCTAAAACTCCAGCCCAGGGAGTTGGGTGTGGACATTGCCCTTGAGGGGATTATGGGGTCTTTCAGGGCTGTCAGGGTAGAAATAGGCTGTTAAATAGCTGGCAGCTGACATATGCATTGATTAGCTGCACTGACAGGGAGGGTGCAGGGAGAGTGCATTTTCCATGTGTCTCATCAGTGTGGGGTTTAAAGCCATCCCTTGTCCTCCCTCTCTCTGTGCAGTGGGGTCACAGCCCGGGAGCCTGGATTGTGTCACAGGAACAGTTTCCTGGTGGCATGTTAATACTCCTAGGGTCTGTCCCACTCCCAGCATGACAAGGCCCTGCAAAAGGTTTGCTACCCTACCTGGTTTGGAGAGGTCTCCTATGCAGAGATAGTATCTGCCTCTCAGTAACACTCAAGTCTTGCCCTCCTGCAGGACAGTTCCTGCTTGGGCAAAGAAATATGTGACTGTGCAGCAGCATTGACTTGTAATGGGCTGGAAGTGGTGCTGTCTTCTGGTGTCAGGTTTCCTTGGCTCCACTGTACCAACGCTGTCACCCACTGAGGGCTCTGGTGGCTGCGGGGTTTCATCTGAAATGTTTAGTGCTGCCCCTTGCTTGGAATGAGCCCTGGAGAGAAACTCCTGTAAACCAACCTTTGCCCCTTTCAAGCAAGCAAATACGCAGAGGAGTGACCTTGAGCTGTCCATCATCCTCTCCATGGTGATGCCTTCCTCACTGAACTTGTGTCCTCCTTTCCAGGCGGAGGCCATGATAGCATCCAAGAAGATGGATAAGGAGTATTTGCCCATCGGGGGATTAGCAGATTTCACCCGGGCATCTGCAGAACTGGCGCTGGGGGAAAACAGTGAGGCTTTCAAGAGCGGCCGGGTAAGGAGAGGCTGGGACACAGCGGGCAGGGAGCACTGTCTGACACACGGTTGGTGTGTGGGTGCTCAATAAATGTGGAAGAACTGGCAGGGTACTGATGCTTCTGAGCTGTGGGCTGGCTGGGCCCAAGAATAACTGCTTCCTCTGAAGGCTGAGGTGAAACAGCCCTGTCCAAGGAGAGGATTTAACCTTGCCAGGGGGCCCAACTCCCTGCCGTGGAGCTGGAGCTGCTGACCCCTGCAGTCCCTCCAGCCCCTTGTCCCTGTTTTGGTGTGCTGCTGCCAGTGCTGACATAGTGACTGTGCTCTCCCTGTAACACAGCGTGGCTGCTCAGACTCAGATATTTGTTTCTTTCCTTGCAGTACGTTACTGTGCAGGGTATTTCCGGGACTGGATCTCTGCGAATTGGAGCCAACTTTTTGGTGAGTCCCTGGCCAGCAGTGGAAGGAAAGGGCATATTTTGACTAGAGCTGAATCTTTAGGGTTTTCTAATTGCTTGAGTGCATTCAACCTGTTTGAACACTCTCTTTCTATTGACCAGCAACGGTTCTTCAAGGCCAGCCGTGATGTGTATCTGCCCAAACCGTCCTGGGGCAATCACACCCCCATTTTCCGTGATGCTGGCATGCAGCTTCAGGCTTATCGCTACTATGACCCCAAGACATGCAGCCTTGACTTCTCTGGAGCCATGGATGACATTTCTGTGAGTTGCCTTCCATGCCTGGAAGAAGGGAGGTCATGTGGGGAAATGGGTGTTAATCTTACTTTACCCTAAATGTGATGAAGTGACATGAAGCTGTGTCAGGGGAGGTTTAGGCTGGATATTAGGAGAAGGTTTTTCACCCAGAGGGTGGTTGGGCACTGAAACAGGCTCCCCAGGGAAGTGGTCATGGCACCAAGTCTGCCAGGGTTCAAGGAGTGTTCGAACAATTCAGGCACACAGTGTGGTTCTCAGGGTTGTGCTGTGCAGGGCCAAGGAGCTGGACTCCTTATGGGTCCATTCCAACTTGGAATATTCTATCATTCTATGATGCATGAAGGCATTAATTCAAGGCTAGAAGCCTTGCAGAGCTCATCTAAGCTGTCTCAGCTGCTGAGGAGAGTGCTCAGATATCGTTGATGATTCATTCTCTGTAACATCTTCCTTAGAAAATTCCAGAGAAGAGCATCATCCTCTTACATGCTTGTGCTCACAACCCCACTGGGGTGGATCCCCGGCAGGAGCAATGGAAGGAGTTGGCAGCTACGGTGAAGGTGAGCAATGTCCCAGGGGTACTGTGCTGTTCCTGGGAAAACCACATCTCTGGCCTTTCACGGGTGCCGCCTCATCGTCACTTTGCTAAAGGTTATTCCCTTCCCTGAAGCCAAGATGGGTGTCATGTTCCTGACAGGAGCCAGACAAATGCACCCAAAAAACTTCTCGCTGACCATCAGGCTTTCTGCTGGCACCTCCCCAGGAAGCTGGAGCAGGGAGACCTGAAAGGAGAGCAGCAGGGTTGAAGGCATGTGCTGTGATTGCTGGAGCGGAGCACCCAGTGCTGGTGTATTAAAAATGCTGGAAGATCTCTCACATGCCTGGTGTCTCCTTGCAAGCTTCAGCTGGAAACAGACAGCGAGAGGTTCAACTTCTCCTCCTTCCTGCTGCTCCCTCAAACCTGGAGCTAGTGAAATTTGGCTTGGAGATGCCTGGACTTTGTAGTGTCCTGAGAATTGGTAGATATCGAAGTGGCCTATGTGGCCTGCAGAGGGGTGGGTTCCCTGACTAAGGGGCTGTGCGTCAGGGTTATCTGCCTAGCTGACTAGAGAGTTCCCTGGTGATTTTCCTTGAAACTGATAATACAGAAGACATTGAAGCAGAATATTTTATTACTGTTGAATCTACTTCTGCTTTCTGGGCCAGACTTGCACATCCCATAAATGCACTGAAGGGTCTTTAGCTGCTGTTTTGATGCATGGTGGGTAGCTGCAGGTTTGGGCTGCTTTCCCTGTGACGAATGAAGGGGAATGGCTCTCTTTGTGGAGGAGAATGGCTGCAGCTGGACAGGCTGCTGTCTGCATGGCTCTTCTCAGCCTGCTGCCCTGCTCCTTGGAGGGGTGCTCAGCATCTGTGACACTCTCTTAAATCTTTGCTGGCAGAAACGAAATCTCCTCGTGTACTTTGACATGGCCTACCAGGGCTTTGCCAGTGGGGACATCAACCGGGATGCCTGGGCTGTGCGGTATTTCATCGAGCAGGGCATCAACATCGTCCTGTCACAGTCCTTCGCTAAGAACATGGGGCTCTACGGTGAGTAGGGCACGTGGCAAGGAAATAGTTCCATCCAGGCTGCTGGTGGGATCCCAATACCTCCAGGGTTTAGCAGCCAGTGTCTTCCTGCTGCCTGTGTTCATCCTGCGGTACTGAGCAGGGATAACCCAGTAGGAGCTGGTGGAGGCCCTTCTAGAGAACAGGGATCCACTAAAGCTGCCTGGTATTGGGTGCCACAGTATAAGAAAGATATAAAGCTTTTCGAGAGTGTCCAAAGGAGACTACAAAGATGGTGAATGGTCTAAAAGAGAAGCCATACAAGGAGCAACTGAGGGCACTTGGCTTGCTCAGCCTGGAGAAGACTAAGGGCAGAGCTCATTGCAGGCATCAGCTTCCCAAGGGACCCCATCTGTTCTCTGTGACCAGTGACAAGACCCAAGGGAATGGCACAGAACTGTGTCAGGGAGGATTTAGGCTGGATATTAGGAAAAGGTTCTTAACCCAGAGGGTGGTTGGGTACTGGAACAGGCTCCCCAGGGAAATGGTCACAGCACTAAGCCTGACAGAGCTTAAGGAGCATTTGGACAATGCTGTCAGACACAAGACTTGTGGGATTCTTTGGGTTGTTCTGTGCAGGGCCAAAAACGACTCCATGATCCTTCCAACTCAAGATATTCTGTGATTCTCTTAGGAGAGCGTGCGGGTGCCTTCACAGTGATCTGCAGTGATGCAGATGAAGCCAAGAGGGTCGAATCACAGCTGAAGATCCTCATTCGCCCCATGTATTCCAACCCACCCGTGAACGGAGCACGCATTGCCTCTATGATCCTGAACACCCCTGACCTACGGAAGGAGTGGTAAGAAGAAGTCTGTAGTGTTCATGACAGTGAGGTCTCTGTGCAGCCCTGTGCTGTGCTTACTGTGTGCTGCTGTCACAGGCAGCTCTTAGCTTCAGGAACAGTCAGAACCATGTTTACTCTGGAGAAATCCCTGCTTATGTCCTGGCATCAGCTGGTGTCAGTTTAACTGGACACAAACAGGTTTCCCTTGTGTTACCAAGGCAGAAATCACTGTAAAGGAGGGGATAAAGCTCCCATAGGATTGAGGGCTGCAGGAGCTGCCTGTCCATGAAGCATAAAAGTCTGAGGTGGTGTAGCCATGTAGTGTGTCTCATGTGGGGGAAGTGGAAGCGTAAGCCCCCTGGGAATAAGACTCAGGAATGTAACCCTCATGCCCTAAGCCTGATTCCTGGTGTCAGCCTGTGCTGTTTTCCCAGCCCCTTGGTGACCGGTCCCTCCCAGCAGCTGGCCTGGCAGAACAAAGGCTGGCAGTGTGCTGTGGTCTCGCTGGGGGCTGTGTGCTTTTGGCAGCCTGACACTTATGCCTGATCCAGGGCCCAGCAGAGACATTTCCTAGCTGTGCTGCTTTGGAGCAGGGTCTGTCTGCCAGTGCTACCCCTGCGCCCTTGGTTTATCTGCAGATACTATTTTATCTGGGTTTGAGTGGTGCTGCCATGAGGCATGCTACTGACAGGTGGCGTTCAGACGTGAGAGATGTCTGTACTCTGGTAGTAGTGTCCAACCCAATGGAATAAATAAAAAGCGGTCACTTTCGGGTATCAGGAGAAAGATGTAACTCCCCCAGCTGGAGCTACATCTTCATGCTCCCTGATCTTTGCTCATCTGCATCTCCCTATGAAGCCGCTCCAGAGGGATTCCCAGTAGCTGGGGTGGGGAGAGCAGCATTGGTGTGTTCCAGTCCTGCTCTGAGTGGTTCCTGGGTTGGCTCCTCAGGCTCACGGAGGTGAAGGGCATGGCTGACCGGATCATCAGCATGCGAACTCAGCTGGTGTCCAACCTCAAGAAAGAGGGATCCTCCCACAACTGGCAGCACATCACTGACCAGATTGGCATGTTCTGCTTCACAGGGCTGAAGCCTGAGCAGGTAAATGCAATTCCCGTGGTCTCAAAGTGTCATTTGCCGTCCTTGTCAGTAAGTTTTTGACTGCAGATGCCAAAATGAGCCCTTGTAAGCAGTTCTTCCTCAGGAGGAACATCCTCCACGCCCTAAGCACTGGCACATCATGGGGACCCCAGTCTTGCTCTGTTCCCTGCTCTACCTGGGGAGATTGAAAGTAAACGTAGCTGTCATATCTATCAAAGCAAGCAGTCATTTGGTGCTGCTCTGAGGTGACCTTAGAGGTCAGCTCAAGTGAAGTGATTGTTCCAGCTGAACATCTGCAGTGTTGCTGCTCGGCGTGAGAGCTGAGCAGCATCTCTCTTGGTGCACAGGATGCACTGCTGGCTCTGCAGGTAATGGGATGCCCTGTCTGCTGGCACCCAGTTTGAGTTTCAGCAAGCTGGGTAAATTTGCACTTTGCTGACAGAGCAGAGGTTGGCATGCAGTTTGAACTTTGCTCTTTCACCCCAGGTGGAGCGGCTGATCAAGGAGTTCTCCGTCTACATGACAAAGGATGGACGGATCTCTGTTGCAGGAGTTACGTCAGGCAACGTAGGTTACCTGGCTCATGCCATCCATCAAGTCACAAAGTAAAGACAAAGGTGTGCCCTGGAGCTGGTGGCTTTCCCTTCCCCACCAGTCGAAGATGGGGAGGGAAAAGAAACAAGCAGAATACTTCCAACCACAGCACTTGAAGCCGCTGCTGAATGTATCTTGTAGATGAGTTGTTGTAGAAGCCTAGTCAAATCCACCCTGTGTTGTGGAGCAGAGACATCATTGCTGGCTCCTGCTCGTCACAGCCATTCTTCCCTGCTGTCCATCCTTTCTCCATCAGCCCCAGCACCTATCTATGCTGGAGGAAGCAAATACTTAGCAAGGCCATCCTACCAGTGTAGGCACCAAAGGCTCCTCCGCACACATTTCTTCATGAGAAGGCTTGGTGAGGCTGTTGGCTGCTGGCCGAAGTAGCAGCAGGCAGGGACCTGGGAGGGCTGCTTTGGTGTGCTCCTCCAAACTCCTCAGCCAGTCCCTGCTGCCAGCAGCCTCCATCCTCCTCCATCATCCCAGCCTGGGGCTGGGCAGCACCAAAGCTGTCCTCTGACAACCAGCTCTGAGGACTTCTCACTATCAAACTCTGCTCCGTCGTTGGCTTCGCTCTTTCCATCTGGGACTCTCCTTTCAGGTGTAATTCACAGTGGCATCAGTGCGTGGGGCAGACCAGTGCCCTTTTAAACCTGTCTGGTTCTCCTGACTTCACTCTCGTACCCGGAGGTGAAACAATTTCCCATCCCCCACCCTCAATAAGAATCTCCTCTGAAAACTGCTCTCTGGTGGTCTCTGCCTCGCCCCATTTCTGTCCTAAGCCCAGCAGTCCAGCCCTACACCTCTAGCAGCCCTCCCTGGGGTCTTTGTGCCTGTCCCAAAGCTGTAAGCCAAGAGGCTGGCCCTGCAGTGTCCCCCTCACGTGGGGATGTGGGGCATCCCTCTCTCCTCTGTTCAGCCACATTTCTGGTGACACCGGAAAAACAGAGCTCTTGAAAGAAATCTGAGAGCTGATGACTCAAAAAACATTCTGTCCTTCTAAACCAAGTGTCCCTGAGGTCCTGTGGCTTACTGGACTCTGATTTTTAATCCAAATAAACTGGTGCATGGCTATGTTGCGCTGGGGACTTCGTCCTGTCATTGTGCAGCTGTAGATCCTGTCCCTTCCATGCACCAAACATTCCCTCAGGGACATGCCAGCACAGAGGATCTTACATGACCAGTGAAACCCTCATCTCCTGAGAATCCCACGTAGAGAAAGGCAGTTCCCACTGATGTTCCCCAGGAGCACGGGTGTATGAACTAAGGTGGTCCCAGTGGGAGCTGCTGTCGTGAGCTGAGAATGAAGCCTACGGTGTTAAATGTAGGTGTTGCTGTGGAGAGGAGAAATTCCCAAAGGCAGGCTGCCCTGGGACATGGGGCCATCCGTGGCCACTTGCACATGATGGAGTGGAGCCCCTCTAGAGATCTCCAGATCTGGAGTCATTACCTCTTGAGTCTGTGAGCTTTCTCCATCCGCTGGCTCCTCTTCCCTCTGCAGCCACACCAGGGTGTTTAGCAAGGCAGTCCTCTTTTCCCATTCCTGCCCAGAGCAGTTGCGTGCCCGTTGGAGCTGGGGCAGGTCCGGTCTGGTGCACCTGTCCCGGTCTAGTGCACGTTGTTGCTACACTTGCTGGAAGGCTGGATCCTCCCGCCGCTCCCGGACAGAGGGTTTCCGCTCCCACGCTGCTTGTTTACTGGCCCGATGCCTACAGCCGCTGCTTGCTGTCCTTTGTGCAATAAACCGCTTTCCGTGCCGCACACGCCGTAGCTGCTGCCCCACGGCGCTGTGGGTTCCTGTGCTGTGGTCCCCGGTTCTGCGTGTATCTGAAGCTGCCGCCTCCTGCCCTCTTACCCGCGTGGGGCCGTTCTCTGTACAATAAAAACACCCTGGAGCACAGCCCCGTCTCTCGCCCTCTCCTTGCCGCGTGTCCCCGCGGGCTCAGCCGCTGGGAAGGGCAGCCCGAAGGGGGATCCCCTACCGCCGATATTCCCCGGGCTCCGGAGCCGGACTACAACCCCCGGCGTGCAGCGGGCAGGGCGGAGCCGCCGCCGCCGCCGAGCTCAGCTGGGGCCGGGGCCGTGGCCGAAGGGAGCGGAGTGGAGCGCGTTCCCCGCCTGGTGAGTGGGGCCGGGGTACGGACGTACCGGGGGCACACACGCGGGGAGCCCAACGACCCGCTAGGGCAGCGTCGCGTCCCCCAGGGCATCCCCTGCGAACGCGGGCTGACCGTCACTGGCTCCGGGCCTTGCTCCTCCGGGCGGGGGGCGCCGCCGGCGCCCGAGCGGGGCCGCGGGTCTGTCGAGTCACCCTCGGTGAAGCGCCTGCTCGCGGGGTTTCTGGGTGCCAGAGTATGGCGGCTTTGCCTGGAGGGAAAGGACACCCTTCAGCATCTTTCCCCAGGCCATGGGAGAAGCATCGACCCCCTGCAGCATCCTCGGCCGGGTGGGAACTTCAGCCCACGCGGACCCACCGGCCTGTCTCTCCATGCTCCTACCCACGGGGCAGAGGACGGGCCTTCCTCCCCTTCCCCAGAAATCTTTACAGAGGATTCATAGCACAAGCACAGAATTTAAATAGCCCAGAAGCAAGGACTGAGCTGGGCAGGAAAAGTCTCTGTAGATGTCCTCTAGGAATGAAAACAAGATTTCCTTGAAAAGAGATTTCTAGTGGTCGTGTAGATTCCTGCAAAATCCTGCCAGGTTGTGAGGGTCGATCTTTTCCAGCTTGGAGGCACTGGGATGAGATTTGGACTTCCCAACCCCCAAGGGCTGCGATGCTGGAAACACCAGATCTTCAAATCCAAAAGCTTCGGAGACATTATCTCCTGCTGGTGGTCACCCTGGGGGTGCACTGGAAGGGGCCAGTCCTGCTTTTCCTGTTGACACAGTGATTCTGCTGCACACGGGTCATTCCTGTTGAGCCCAGCCTTGCCCTTTACTCAGGAGCACGTGCACAGCAGCTTTTGCAGAGCTTGCAGGAATTAGGGTTGGAAATCAGGAAGTAAGCCATGACATTGGGTCTTGTGCCCACAGAAAGGCGAGTCCTGCTGTGGGGCTGCAGCTCCTCAGCCAGGGCTCAGTCGCCCATCCGACAGCAGCTGTGCTCTCACCCTGGATTTGAGGGACAAGAGGTGAGTTCTCCTGCTGTATCTGCTGGTGTGTGTGTGCTGTGACCCCCCAAGCTAAGACCCAGAGAACTCATTTCCCCTGTGCCCCCACCTGATGCCCAAGTTGTGCCTTGTTAATACAATTTAACTAACACTTAACAGTCTCCTTATTCATCCCCTTGTAGGAGTAGGGGAGTGCCTGACTCCGGTGTTGCTGCATTCCAGCCTGTCTGTTTGCTGCCCTCCCTGCCTGATGGAGCCAGTGCTGGCTGAGGACCCTCCTCGAGGTGCCCAGCTGAGCCTAGTGCAGGACCACTAGTGGGACGTGGACGGTGGCGTGTGCCACCCAAGGAGGGACAATGGCTCAGGGCACTGGGAGCATCAACAGTGACTACAAGGATTGGGAGTGGAGCGACGATGCTGGCGAACGGGCCAGGCTCCTGCAGAGCCCAAGTGTGGAGACAGTGCCCAAAAATTCAGAGAGCCAAGGAAATGGTCGGGGGGCCACGTCGGCTCTGGGAGCTGTCTTCATTGTGGTCAACGCTGCCCTCGGGGCTGGGCTGCTCAACTTCCCTGCTGCCTTCAGCATGGCTGGCGGCGTGGCTGCAGGCATCGCCCTGCAAATGGTGAGAGAGTGGGAAAGGGACTGTTCCCTGTCCCATCCTAGAAGGGTGCATGGGAGGGTCATGTGGTGCCCCAGAAAGGGCTTGGGGAGGACCAGGCTCCTGGGAGGAAGTTCTTTTGGGTGAGGTGCACCAGAGATACTCAGTGGGTTCAGGGGTGGCTTGGGGGACCTTGCCATATTGTTGGCTCAGTGTTCCCTCCCTGTCTTTCCCACATCCCAGTGCATGCTGATCTTCATCATCGGAGGCTTGGTCATCCTGGCATACTGTTCGCAGGCCAGCAACGAGCGCACCTACCAGGAGGTTGTGTGGGCTGTCTGCGGGAAGGTGCCTGGTGTGCTGTGTGAGGTGGCCATCGCTGTCTACACCTTTGGCACCTGCATCGCCTTCCTCATCATCATTGGAGACCAGGAGGACAAGAGTGAGTCCCATGGAGCAAATAATAGCCAGTTGTTGTCCCTTCAGCTGGAAGGGCCAACCTTACCATCTCGGTTCTCCCCACAGTCATTGCTGCTCTAGTGAAGGAGCCTGAGGAAACTGGGAGCAGCCGCTGGTACATGGACCGCAAGTTCACCATCAGCCTCACTGCCTTCCTCCTCATCCTGCCGCTCTCCATCCCCAAAGAGATTGGCTTCCAAAAATACGCCAGGTGGGTGGGGAGAGCTTTCTGGGGCTGGGAGTCAGGGTGGGCCAGTCAGCACCCACCACCCAGGGGACAGGGACTGGAAATGCTGTGGTTCTAGTGCCATACCTGCCCACTCACCCTCTGCCTTCCCATGCCTCAGTTTCCCCATCTGGGAAGCAGAGGACCTGCTGAGCACCGTGCAGCCACTGTGTTGTACTTCAGGGCTTGTGTCCCTCCCTTCTGCGTGCTGGAGGAAGCAGGGAAAGCTGCTTTCAACTGCATTGTCTCCTATCTTTGGAGTTGGCAATCCAGCAGAAAGGAGAGCCAGTAAGTGTCCCTATGCCGGGTGGTCTGCAGGCCAGCCCTGCTTCACCAAGCATCTTGGTGTGACCTCACTGCTGGAGCTGGACCAGGGGCACCAAGAAGTGTCACTGCTTCAACACTCGCCTCTTTCTCCAGCCCAAAACCAAAGTCTGGCAGGTTTGCCGCTCACAGAAGCATGGGATAACCCTAAATGCAACAGAATTGTGTCGGCATCTGCTTGGGGGACAGTGGGTGACATTTCCTGGTATATTCCCATGGGAAGGGAGAGCAAAAATGGGTCTGATAGGGAGGAGCGGGGTAGCCTGGGCTGTGCAGGGAGGAAGATGGGGATGGAGGGGCTGGGAGGAGACCCTCCATGGAGTGGGGAGGCAGAGCGCTGATGGCTTCCTATCCCCTCTCACAGCTCTCTCAGTGTGATTGGCACATGGTATGTCACAGCAGTCATTATCATCAAGTACATCTGGCCCGACAAGGAGCTGGTGCCTGTGGAGATCCCCACCAGGTGAGAGCAAGAGACACAATGCTGTTGGTGGCCATCACAGCACAGCAGAGCCAAACAGGGGTGTGGGAGCAAGGGCTGCAAAGGCTGGGGACAAATCTTTCATGAGTCCCCTCCCCGGTCCTGGGGACTCTGCGTGTTGCTGCCAGAAGCTCCCAAGTGGCTGTATCTCTGCATGTTTCAGAGGAGGAGATGGTGAAGAGGAGGAAAAAGACCTCTTAAAGGTCCCCACGACTCCATCGCAGGTTTTGATGAGCACTGATTGGCTTTTATCTCTGATAGATCCAGGCCCTGGATTCCCTGTGAAATGCTCGTGCTCACCCAGCAACAAGGGCTATGTCTGTATTTGGATGATTTGGGTTATTTCCTTGGCCAGCACAGCTACTGTGGCTTATTCCCATCCTCACAGTGTGGGGATATTTCTGGATTCAGTGCAGGAATTTTATGGCAGAGCAAAGGTTAGACCAGTTTTCTGCACTGCCCAACCAGATCCTTATTTTTTACTGATACTTTTACTTTTGCATGCTCAGGTTTGTCTCAGTGAAAGGCCCTGGGCTTCAGGGAGTACCGGGTCCCAGGAAAACCTCATTCCATCATTCTGGGTGGGGGGAATGCTGTAACAGCAAAGACACTGAGCACTCTCAGCTCATTTTCCCCTGGGGCACTGGACAGGCAGCACAGGGGGTTCTGGTCTTACTGGTGTGTGTTCCTCTCCTGCCAGCCCCTCCACCTGGACAGCTGTCTTCAATGCCATGCCCACCATCTGCTTTGGGTTCCAGGTAAGGCCACGAGCTTGGCACTCCCCTTCCATCCTGTAGTTGCTTGGGTGGCAGACTAAAACCCTGCCCATGTGATTGGCTGGGTGATAGGCTAAAACCCTGCCCATGTGCTCACTGCACAGCTTTGCGAGGAGGCAGAAGCCTTTTTAACATCTCACCACCTCCGGATGGAGTTGGATCCATTTTACCCCAGCTAGGAAGTACAAGGCAGCCTATCCCCCCTCTTTAATTCTCCAGTGAC
Source organism: Pomatostomus ruficeps (assembly GCA_013400735.1). Lineage (NCBI taxonomy): Eukaryota > Metazoa > Chordata > Aves > Passeriformes > Timaliidae > Pomatostomus > Pomatostomus ruficeps. The sequence goes on from VYZT01046170.1 coordinate 25,252, forward strand.
AAACCTGGGGGGATCACGATATCACAACAAATCAGAGTATCACAAGTAGGATCCCATGTGGTTTAGCCCATCATGTATCCCCGCTCTCTCTGTGTCCTGGCAGTGCCATGTGAGCAGCGTGCCCGTCTTTAACAGCATGAAGCAGCCGGAGGTGAAGACCTGGGGGGCAGTGGTGACAGCAGCCATGGTGATCGCTCTCTTCGTCTACACAGGCACTGGTAAGGAAGGGGACACCGTGTGAGTGTGGCACAGTCCCTGGAGTGGCTGTGAGCTTCAGGAGGGCAGGGACCCTCTGGTCAGCAAGGGTCAGAGTAAGAAGGGAGGAGAGTCCATCAAACACCTCTGCAATGTGCCCTGTGCCATATCCATCCAAGTCTGGTCCTTCAAACAGATGTTCAGGAGACTTGTTCCTGTCCCCTGCTGACTGCTCCCTTCCTGGCAGGTGTCTGTGGCTTCCTAACCTTTGGAGCTGGCGTTGAACAGGATGTCTTGATGTCCTACCCCTCAAATGACATCCCTGTTGCCCTTGCCCGAGCATTCATCATCCTCTGTGTGCTGACGTCCTACCCCATCCTGCACTTCTGTGGCCGGTGAGCACTGGGAGAAGGATGGGGCTGGTGTGGGAAGGAGGAGCAGCACGAGGAAACCCCTCTATCCTGGGTCTGTGCCCACAGGGCTGTCTTGGAGGGTCTCTGGCTCCGCTACACTGGGGTAACAGTGGAGGAGGACGTGGTTCGGGAGCGGAGGAGACGCCTGCTTCAGACCATCAGCTGGTTCCTCCTGACACTCCTCCTGGCTCTTTTCATCCCTGACATTGGAAAAGTCATCTCTGTCATTGGGGGCTTGGCCGCCTGCTTCATCTTTGTCTTCCCAGGTAGGGCATCCTGTGATGCTCAGGGGCTGACAAAGGTCTCATGGCCTTGTGTCTCAAAGAGGGAGGGGCAGGATGGAAACTAAGGAACCAGGAGATTGTTAGAGGTGGACAAAAATGTGGTGTGAGGCCAGTCAGCAGCCCAACTATTTTGGCTGGACTCGGTGCTCTGTAACAGGGAGTGCAGCTCCCTGTTTTGTGGAGTGTCTGTTCAGTCCCCAGGGGACAGTCATCTGGTTCTAACTTGCCTTCTCTGCTTTTCAGGGCTCTGCCTGATTCAAGCCAAGCTCTCTGAGATCCAGGAAACCAGGGCAATCAGGTAACTGAAATGTACCTCCCCTCTCCCCCCTTACCCTGTGGGTATTGGGGTGAAGGACCCTTCTAAATGTGCCCTGTGCTCCTGCATCCACAGCTGGTGGGCTCAGGTCAGCTATGGGGTGTTCATGGTCACCCTTGGAGCCTTCATCTTTGGACAGACCACTGCCAATGCCATCTTTGTGGATCTCACAGCCTGACTCCTCCAGGCTGGACTGCACTGCTGCTGCTGAGGGGATGGAGATTTCCCCTAGGACCAAAGGGAAGTGGGAAGAAAACATGTTGGCATGTTGGGAAGAGCCAAGAGAACTGTTGTGACTTGGGGCTTGGCTGAACAAGCCCTGTGGTGGTTTGTATCTCATTGTCTTAAGGCACCAGGCATTGTCTCTCAGCCCTGGCTCCCTGGTGAAGCCAGAGAACACTACAAGGGGACCTGTCGTCCAGGGAAAGCCCTTTCTGCCCCTTGGGGTAGACATCACTCCCTTAGACATCACTAAAGGGTCATGGTTGGGGTTTGCAAAGCCATGCTGCTCTCATCCATGTACCCTTGTGCTAGGGGAGCTCCTCTCCACAGCTAAAACTCCTTCTACTCCCAACTTCGGAGAGAGAAGCAGCGTTCTGCATAAAGGGAAATAGTAATCATGTTTATCAGACAGGGAGACACCCCCATAGTCCTCTTCTGTGTCAGTGTTTGGTTTGAACTCTGGGTTCCTGCTGGTCTCCTGCCCCTACTCTCACATCTCCCTCTGCCTGGGCTGCACTTTGTGTTACAAAGGGGGGCCATTGCCTTCAACCTGTTTGGGTTTGGGGTTTTTTTTGAGGATCAGAATGACCCTGGGGTAGGAACATGCCAGTGCAATGTTCTCCCTGCCAGGGGTTGCTCACTCAGTAGAGAAGCTGCTATGAATGCATCAACCTACTGAAGACACTACAATAGAGCAAAGCTCTTCTCCAGATTTACAATCCCGTTCTTCCAGGTGTCCAGAGAATGGGACAGGTTTTAAGGGGTGCTTTTGAGATAAAGCAGTCAGTATTAATTTGTTTTATATTGTTCCCTTGGTCATTTACACTTTCAATGGCTGGTGTTGCTCTGGGCTGTCCCTCTGTTGCCTGTCTGGATGACAGTTTCATTCCTGCTTTTGCTGGGTTGAGCAGTTCCCCCAGCTGCAGATTTGGTTGGGGGCGTTAAACCTCAACAGCTAAATTCTCTTGTTCTGTCTTTGAGTTTCTTTTTATCCTGTTTGGCTTCTAAAAGCCTTGGGGAGGGAGGAGTTCAGGTGTACCTGTTGATGCATCTGTGACGAGGGTTCAGCCCAGATTTGTGCAAAACCTGGCCCTGCACCTCCTGCATCTTCTGGAAGCAGCACAGGCTGTTGTGGTGGCAAGGAGAACCATGGTTTGTACTTCTCAGCATGGCTCTCTCCCTCAGCAACCAGAGGCTGCAGGAGGGGTGACGGCATGTGGGTGCTTCCCCACATGGAAACGTCTGGTCTTTCCTTACTAACGCTGCGCGTAAATGGGGACCTCCCCACTCCTGCTTGGGACAGGGAGACCCAGATGGAGAAGGAGGAAGAAAAGCCCCAAGCACAGCAGGAATGTTTGAGGGATGCTGTGAAGGCACAGATCTCTCCTGCCTCTCTCAAGAGATCTCCAGCATCTGTGCCCTCATCTTTTGACAAAACCAGGCTCCACCAAACCCCTATTTCTATGGCATCAGCTGTGTCCCGAGCCCCTTTGCCAGGCTCCTGCCTGTAAGCAGGCACTAGGGATCGGGGGGACCCTTTGGCATAAAGATGTCCAGTTGTCCTGGATGTGGGGGAGCACAGAGCCACCTCCCATGGAGCCCAGCAGAGATGCTCAGCAGATGCCAATGCCAAAATGCCTTCCAGTGCCCACCCTGCACCAAGATGAGAGGGTTTGGTACCTGGTGGGTCTTGTGGCCCTGGCTTTCCTGAAGGTGTGCTAGGCATGAGGAGGTCCCTTGGCCGAAGTGGAGGAGGACGCGGTGTCCCATGTCTTCGGTTGTCACCTGGGGAACACCTGGGCTCCCTTAGTGCCCCCGCAGTGTCCGTGTGGCTGAGGGCAGGGCAGGTCCGGAGGTGCTGTGGCCGTTCCTGTTTGCCTTACTGCTCCCCTTACTGTTTACAAACACTGGCCTTTTAACATGTATTTTGTACATGCAGAAAGTGGAGGGAACTAAACTCAATAAAAGTGACATTGTGTTGCGTCTGTCAGGCCAGCACGGGGTGACTTCTGTGGGAGATGCTCCCGGGTGGGATACAGAGATAAAGCCGTATCCTGAAATGCCATCCCAGCTCTCCGAGCTTTGGGATGGATGGTGTGGAGCTGGGAAGTCCCACCGCCTTCCTCAGGCCCTCATCCTCCGTGGTATCTTCGCGCTCAGGGCCAGGGGACGCCAGCGGAGGCTCTGTGGGCCCCAGTCCCGGTGTGGCACCCCAACGTCGTCCCCCGGCGCCGGCAGGCGGCTGTGGTGTGGCTGAGGCGGGCGGGAAGCGGCTGAAGGGAGTTTCCTCTCCCGGACTGAGGCCGGCCATTCGGGAGAGTGCAGATGGTGGGAGGATTTCCTTAGAGGGGAAGAACGACCCCTGGAGCGTGCGGGACCCGCGCCGGGCGCTCGGAGGGACCCGCCGCCCTCACGCTGTGGGGGAGCGGCGCCCGGGCCGTACCAAGGCAGCGCGGGGAGGGGACTCCCATTCATGGGCCCGTACCACCGCGCTGCGCG
>VYZT01046170.1:29704-82699 GCA_013400735.1 Pomatostomus ruficeps
CGGGGGGGGCTCTGGATGGCTGCGGGGGCACTGGCGGGCTCCGGGGCGGCGGGAGTCGCGGTAGAGACGGGGCCGGAGGCAGCGGGGCCGGGCCAGCCTGCGGTGGGGTCAGCGGGGCCGGTTGAGGCACTCGCCCGGCCGGGCCGCCCTCCGGGGTGTGCGAGAGGCAGCGGCGGGGACCCCCGGCCCCCCCCCCCCCGCCCCCNNNCCTCTCCCCCCACGCTCCTCGGTCCTGCGGCCGCCGTTGAGCGACAGAGGAAACTCGGCAGGGTCCGGGGCGGGAGCCGCGGGTGCTCCCGGTTCGGTGGCGGGGGCAGGTGGCGGGGAAACTGCCAGCTCTTGAGCTGTGCTCATTTCTCCCCCTTTGCTTGTGTAACGCCGGTGGTGACAGGTGGAGGTTTGAAGACTCCGGGCCGGGCCTGCCCCGGCCGGGCTCGGCGGCCTCCGTAGGAGATCGGTGTTATTGTGACTCGCACACAGAAAAAACGGGAAAAGTGAGCTGTAGTAAATAATCCGGTGACATAACCTTCTTGCAGACCACATGGGAGAAATCCTTCTCTCTGCTGTCCTCCAGTTAAGAACACACTGCCCAGTAAAATGGACTTGTATAATTCTAAACTAGAAATAGCAACAGTTGGGTGTTTGGACAGATGCGGTATCAGTACAACACCTCCTTTACAATAGTTTTCTAACTTGGATTAGTACCATTTACTCCTTATACAAGAAGGCCAGTGAGTACTCATAGTTTAATTTCAACAAACCACAAACAGTTTGGACTGTATTTACAACAGAAGTGAGATAATACTGAAAACACAAGACACGTCTGTTGGTACATCAGGTCCTCAGATTGTTTCTGAGTCCCACTTGTTGCAAGGAAGCATGGCAGCTGCTCTTAGGAACTTTTTTTTAAACAGGTAACAAAACAGGTGTGACTCTGACGAGTCATTCTTAGTGTACCCAAGTGAAGTGTTTCCTGTTTCTAAGGTGACTGCTTTGGCATTGGCTAAAATTATAGGCAGGGTGAGTCCAGGTGGGGTGACTCTTATAAACAGGAAACAAACTTCGTTTGTGATAGACTGGTTTGTCCTTTCCATGTTTGTTGTTTTGGTTCTTTCAGCCCTTTTGCTTTTAAGTTCTCTCTTAACTGTTTGATGCTGTTGGCCTGGTGTCTCCAAACCAAAGTTACAGCCAGTTTGTTGCCTACCTGTGTCTCTTCGTCTTTTTTATCTTGTTTATCCTATATAGTGTTATTATGTTTTTAATTTATGCTGAAATGGCCACTCTTGGTGCTCAGCTGAGTAAGTGGAAGAGAAACTGTGCAAACATAACTTAAGAATAGAGGACAGTAATGTTTTGTGTCCCCGTGATGGGACATGACTAAATTGCGTTGGGAATTGTTATCACTGAGAATCATGGTTGAGACCATTGTTATTTTAGCCAGATTTCTCTTTTCTTTCATAAACATCCCTGATGTATGAATACTGCAGTTTTCCTTTGACTTTTGAAATAGCATTTAGCTGTTTTAAAACACTTTTTTCATAGTAAAAAAGCCTTTGAGAGCAGGTCTCTCCTTGTCTTCCCTCCAGCAGAAACTTTATTCTGCAGTGCTTGTGTGCAGGAGAATTGGGAAGTGGCAAGTGAGAGTTTCTTGGCTTTTTTTTTTTTAAGCAGTCCAGGTTGAGATGTGAAAATGCCTGAAGCAGCCATGTCATGTTTGATGCATATCTCATGTATTTGAGGTAGGTTCCAAACTGAAACTTAACTGGCCTGAGTGTATAGGAAAAACGTACGTGCTTAGTTCAGCTGCACTCGTAAACTAAAGTTACTGTGTCTAATCATCTTCCAGACTTGCAGTTTACTGAAATTGGGTGCAGCTTTCCAGTGTTTGTGATGTTCAGATCGCTTTTCTGTTTGTAAACACCTGAATTTGACCAGGAGCTTATTTCACTGCTAATGTGACTTCCAGTCTAGGGTGTTTTTCTCAGTAGATTTCAAAGTGGCAGACATCACAAAATATAAAGTATAGTATGATTCAAAACCACCTTTCTCCCTTGGGTTGCTCCCAGCGTGGGCCTTCAGAGAGCTGTGCTGCTTTTCCATGTGTTCTATTTGTTCACGGGTTTGAAAAGAGGGTGAGGGACTGTTCTGAAGAGGAGGTTTAGCAGCCGTCCCTTTAGCATGTTTTATGTGATGTTTTTTGGCAGGAGTTTAGAACGTAATCAGCAAACACATTGCTGTTTGTGTCACTTGAGGTGTTTTATCCTCCACATGCAGCACGTGTGCCATAAAGCATACAGCTCTTGAAATCCAGTGGGAATAGTTAGTTACTTCTGCAAAACTCTGGAAAAACCTCCAAAGTTAGCTTAAAGTCATTTTGAAATGACTTCCTTTGTAATGCTGTTTCTGACTTTGTGGAAGACTTCAGGTGTGTCAGCTTAAGCATGAAGGCTTAGTTACTCCTCGTGATTTCTGGTTGGTAGGGAGTGTCTTTGTCACACCTGATGGGTGGTTTCATATTGGCCCTCTCTGTTTTGTGGTTTTTGGATTCTTGCCTGAAATTTTATTGCCTTTGCATTTTAATGCAACAGAACTCTGCTCTTGAAAAAAAAAAGTACTGAAATAGATGCCAAATGTTTTTTGCTGGTGGGCTGTTGTTTTCCTTAGGAAGTGTTCGGGGTGTGTAATGGTGTAGAATTGGTAAGTATTTTTTATCTCTTTAAAATGGATTGTGTTGCACAATATAAAGTGGTAATATTGTAAGAACTCCTGAGTCCTGTGCCGGCTATCTTAATCCATTACTTTATCGTAGGATCTGTGACTGAAAGTAGCTAATTTTGACAGTTAATCAAAGTTTTTTTTATAAAGTCCCTGTAGCTGAGGCCTGACTTGTCTGAACCTGGCAGATTTGTCCCATGGTCTGAAAGCTTCTTGCATTGTTGAGGCCAGTGTAGGGAGATTCATTCCCACTAAGGATATATGGATCTAAAAATAAAGTCTGCTTCACATAGCATTCATAGCTTCCTTAATCAGTGCTGTAGTAATTGAATTTTAGCCTTGCACTGAATGACCAGAGAGGTACCTGTGCAGTTCTGCTTTCCAGGCGAGGCTCCCTTGGTTACTCTGCGCTCTCCTAAGTCAGGTTACATCATTTGAACCTCTGAAGTGCTGTTAATGCTGTGTGTGGGAGCTGTCAGGGTTTGCTGTGTGTAGGATACACACGGTGCAAACCATGCGTTTAGAACATAAGTTAGGAAGCTGTTTCCTCAGCTATTGTGTTCCGTCCTTGAGTCTCCGTGTTTGCTCAGGCTCTTCCTTGAGTGGCTTCCTTCAAAGGGAAAATCCCATTTTGCCTCCAACTTGGATTCTCCAGTGGCACTGCCAGATTTTGCAGTTGGAAGGTGGCAAAGCTTGTTTTGCTTCCCTGCAATCAAAGCATTCCCTGCTTTTTTGGGAGACAACAGAGATGCTGATAGGATGGTGGGATGGTCAGTGTCCGTGCTCTGCAGGGTGTTGTATGGCAGCAGGGAGGCTTGAGCCCAGCTGGAGAATCTCAGTACTAAACCCCTTGGTTTTTAGGTGGAGTAGGTGTGATTGTTGTGCTGTTTGTATTGGTATGAGGAAAAATGCCCAGAGAAATGTGGTTTTTCTTCCTAGGGGCCTGAAAGGCAAACTCTGAAATTCCGTTATTGCCTTAAAAAATGGTCAAGTTGAAGTTTTGGGTTATGTCCTGTGGGCAGTTCAAACAACCTGTGAGTTCTCCAGGCTGGTTTCTCTAATCTGGTGCTCTGACGGGACTGAATTCCCCTTGCTGACTGCTGGTTTTAGTAAGTGCAAGTACTGTGCCAGGGTCTGTGTGCTTGATTTTTATCAAATGCTTTTCAGAAGCTTTATATTGGTCATGTATGTTAAACCTTGCCAGTAAGATTGTCTTGGAACATGTCCACTTGCCAAACCCAGTGACATTTTCTAGATTATTGCTAAAAAGGAATTTAAAGGTTATTTAAAATTTTTTTTTAAAATCAGGTACTGTACTACTGAGAAATATTTTTAAACTTTTGTGCCAGTCCTCCTTCCTTACAAAGAAAGTCCACAGTCAGTGGCCTTTTAAACCTTTGTATAAAAAGGTAATGAATTCTAGCTTATCAGATGTACTAAAAAGAAATTGAAGTTTTGTGTAGTTCTTCTCACTGCAGTTTTAGACATGCCCTGAAATTCTTTCAGAGGTGAACTGCCTTGTCATTGAAGAATGCTTTCAGTATTACTGCTTGAAATTTTTTTCTTTGTGAGATGTCAGTTTTATTGCGTAAGAATGATCTTGCATACCTTCATTGAGTAGTCAGGGTTTTCTATGGCATAAGGAAAGTCTTGAAGTCGGTTGATTTGACTTTTCTTATAAATAATTTACCCATACATTTATGTACTATATAAACTTTTTCGAAGAGCAGGATGGTTTTCACTGCCTCTGATAGGTTTTGTTTCTCCTGATGTTTTGAAGTGTAGGCAGATGTTAAGTAAGGTATAGTTCCAAGTGTAAGCAAGTGAAAACTTTTGTATAAAGGGAGATGGAAAGAAGACTTCTAATTGTACCCAGCGCAGCCCCTTCAGCTTCCTGTGTGCTGCTGCTGCTGGGTCCTGGCAGAAGGAGGCCCGACCTGCCGGGCTGTGCTGCTGACAGAGTCCTCCCTGGACTGGTTTGCCCTCAGTTCCGCGTGCCAGGCGAACGCATCCCTCGAGCCATCCATCTCCATGATGAGGCAGAAATCGTGTACTGGTGGTTTTCACCACGGAGCCAAGACAGCAAAGCGGTACTTTTTATTCTGAAAAAGGGATCTTCAGACTCCTGGCATGAAGCCCAGTGACCTTTGTGTTTTAATCAGGTACAGCTTCCAAGCAGTGACTCCAGCTTGATTCTACTTCTGAAAATGCACAGCACTGCTTCTCGGAGCAGCTTAGGGCTTCCTTCAAGACTCCTCGCACTGTTGGATATGCAGGACTTGCTTTGGGATGCAGTTTTGTCACACTGGCAGTCTGTAATTTAACAGATGAGATGTCAAGTGCCAAGTTTTGTGTTGTCATAGAAATTTATTAAGCTGGCAAGCTCCGCTGTTGTAGCTCACTGGAAAGCTGTTTCAGTGTAAGCCAAATGTTAGGGTTAGTTTATTGCAGTTCTTTGTGTGTTGCTCATTCAGAATTGCTTGTTTTGGTGTGCAGGGTTGAGGCAATACTGCTTAGATGTACCGAGGCAAAATATTGCAGAGATGGTAAAAGTGCATTTTTTATATTAATTTGTGATCGATGCTTTGAATGATTCTGACCTCTGATTGTTGACGTGTGGTATCTAATTCATTATTCATCTCATTTCTTCTTTCTCACAGTGCTGAAAGGGTAGTCATTCTTCTGACTGAGCTGTTTTGCTGGCTCTTTCAGACTGCAAAATGCAGAAACAAATAAAAGTGGTCAGGTAGTGTAAAAATAACTGAGCTTCTGTTGTGAAAACTTAATAGTAGTTCATTTTCCTTGTGAACATAGTTATGTGACATTGCTACAGAACTTAAGTCTAATTTACTACTGTTTTCCAGGTGCCATGTTTCAGAACAGACAAAGACAACTGAGAAAGAAGAGCTGAAGCAAGTAACACAGAAACAGATACAGGCTCATTGGGGGTAAAAAAATTGACCTGTCTCTGAGGTGACTAAAGGGGAATAATGGTGATTTTGCGCCGGGCTCGGCCGCCTGCTTCCGCCCCAACCAGCAATGAATCTTGACTCGCTCTCGCTGGCCTTGTCTCAAATCAGCTACCTGGTGGACAATTTAACCAAGAAAAACTACCGAGCCAGCCAGCAGGAAATACAACATGTAAGTAAAGTGATACGGTGCTACAAAATAAATTTTGAAAAGAGAACTGGAGTTTTTCTTCTCGTTTGAATTTGTACTCCGTGGTGCTCTTGTGTGTGTTGCTGTTTGCAGTTTTCTGTGGTGTTGGGAATTGCAGGGTGTGTCTGATACTCCTGCTGGTTCATCTGCCAAGTCATGGAATACAGCTCAGAGCTGAGAGCGTTATTAACTTTGTAGTTGAACATCAGGATTAACTGCTGCTGCTGAAGGGTGGTGTGAAAAGTTTTCTTAACTCCTCCAGGTTAAATCTTTCCACTTTTGGACATTCAATAGAACACTGATGGGGAAGAGAAAGAAAATGTGTACATTCAGTGTTCAGAGCTGTTGCACTGAAGGCATGAGTATGTGGTAATTTACCTCTGAATGCTCTCTCCTCCCTTGATGGAAGTTTTCTTTCCTCCATTCAGTGACTCATGGCTTGGTGGTGAAGCCAAACTGGCTGTCTTGGCCCTGGGATTTCAGAAGGCAGGCGGAGTAACTGCATGTTGAGACCCAAATACGTGTGATCCGGGCAAGAATTCTGTTTTAACTGACCTTTTAAAAAATAGCTCTGACTTGCAGGGTGGACTGAAAAGTATTATCTGCAGAGGAGTGCTTAGGAGGAAGTGAATGTTACTGAGCTAGTTTTAGAAACTGGTTTAGTTCAGTTCCCAGCAGACAGCTGGGACACTTAACGTTGGGGTTTTTTTCCTGCAGCAGTGCAATCCTGCAGTGATTTGAATCAGATGAGAAGGCCAGAGGGCTTAAGCAGTGAGTTTCTGTAACAGTTGATGTCTTTAAAAGTGCATTCATTGCTTATGAAGGGGTGAGAGGAGAGTGATTTCAGCAGTATTGGCTGCTTTAAATGTAAAATGCAATAGGTCTCTTGTAACTTTCCCATGTTTTTTGCAAGTTCAGTACTCCAGGGGCTCATTTGGGATCATGCTGTCCTTTTGATCACTGTTAGTTTCAACAGATGGTTTTTGCAGCAAGGTGTGACTGAAGCATGACTTGCTTTGGGAGTAGATATGGCTCATCTGCCATTCCCTTGGAGCATAGCTCTCTAAAACAGGGACAGATTCTGCCTTACCCTTCAGCCAGGCCTCTTAGCCTCATTGTGGTGAGAGACTGGAACCTGGTCTTTGGAAATGCCTAGTTTGTGTATGGTTATAAAACAGATCTAGAATTTCAAGACTAAATTGCTAAAATCTTAATCCATTGTCATCTTTATTTCATTTTCCTGGTATTGCTTTACTTTTGTGGCTGCCACTGCAGTATTTCCTTAGTTGAAGAGAATATGTGTGCATGCTGTAACTCTGTATCATGGTACCCTGCTTGGGGTAAATTTTTGGCATGATTCATTCAATATTATGAAATTTCCATCTAAGCATGTAGAGTTGTGGAAATTCATACTTGGAGTTGTTCTTGTGGCAACTGACCAAAATGACACTGGCATTTAGATACATCACTCAGTGTAACAGTTGCAAAGCTTGAGGAACTAATTTCTGTTTAAATGTGCTATCAGCAGTCATTTAACATAGCTGATGCTTAAACAATATAATACGTGTTTTAAAAGCTCCAGAATATTTTAGGCATTTGTCAGACACAAATTCTAAACCGTGGCTTCCTCTGAAGTGAGTTTTTGTGGTCTCCTTTTCCTAAAGTGGTAAGGAGAGCCTGGTTGGAGAGGGGGGAAGGGCTTTGTGGATGAGTTTATCTAGGAAAGCAAAACTTTTTGAATCTAGAAAAACAGAGTTATTTTTTGTCTAATTCTGTATTTGTCCAAACATGTTCCCTGATAAACCCAAACACGTGTGGCTCAAGCTTTATCCTAAATCACAGACTGGTGGAGGTTGCCAGGGCCCAGTAGAGGTCATCTGGTCCAACCTCCTGCTCCAGCGGTCACGTAGAGTGGGTTGCCCAGGAATATGTTTGGGCTGCTTTTGAATACCAACATGGAGTGGAGACTCCGCAACCTTTCTGGGCAGCCTCTGTCAGTGCTTGGTCACCCTTGCAGTAAAAAACCAGTCTTTTGATCTTATTTTGTGATCGGATACACTGTCATGTAAATGTGTATCGAGGTTGCCAATACAAAGGGTTTTTTTCAAGTCTCCAGGAAAACTTGCAATTCTCATTCCTCGTATCCTGGAAGAGCTTTTCTGTGGATGTACTTAGAGTTGAAAGATGATACATTGCACTTTTAGCCTTTCCCTCCCTTCTTTCCCATATGTTAAATTTTCAAATTACTGTCCTTTGGAAGATACCTCAGCGCAGGGAAGCAACCTAGAAAAGCTGTGTGGATGGCTTTAGTATGTACAGTTTCCTTTGGCATCTGTTTCCTTTAATGAATTCACCTTGGTCACAGCACCAGGCAGCTCCTTAGGATGTTGATCCAGCCGTATGTCAGTCTTGTTACCACATCCAAATCTTTGTATTTGATTGGGATTGCCTAGACAAACTGCCTGTCTTCTGAAGCCTGAGCTAGGTAGGAGAACTTGCTGTGAATTCAGGTTTGCTGCCTTTTGCACCAGTCTGAGCATCCTTCTGATGCTGGGATATGGCTGCCTTCAAAGGCAGAGCTGTCACCACAGCTGGGCTGTTTACTCTGCGCTGACATACCGCAGGCACGTATATTATAGCCTCTGGTCAAGAAACAGAGCTCGATCTGACTTGGAAGTTTGTTTCTAGCAGAACAAAACTTGGCAACCACTGGAATAAGCAGGCTCTGAGGGAAAGGGAAGCATAGTGTCAGATAACAGTAGAAAAATTGAGATGAGAACAGTCAAACACCAGAGCCTGAGCAGACAGAGCCTAAAGCAACCCTGTTTGTCTCCTTGCACAAAGAAGCTACTGGCAAACAAGGACATTCATGACGGGTGAAGCAGTGGGCTTGGTGGAGGCAGTCAGACCAGGGGCAGAGCTGCAGGTTTGTGCTGCCTCATTTATGTCACTCCTGCGGCTAGGAAAGGGGGGGAAACAGTGGGAAAAATGTTGCTACCAAGCTGTTTTTTGATACTTTTTTCCAGATTGTGAATAGGCACGGTCCCGAGGCAGACAGGCATTTACTACGCTGTCTATTCTCGCACGTGGATTTCAGTGGCGATGGTAAAAGCAGTGGCAAAGATTTTCATCAGGTACAGTTTGCACCAATACATCTCTTTATTAGTTTTGATTGTTACAAATCTGCGGTGGGATTTGATCCAGGTCAAGCACAAAGTAGCTTCAAACAAACTTCCTTTCTGATTATATGGCCTGGCAGCTGCAAGAACTTTTTGCGAGTCCTCAAGCCAGAAGATAAACTGTTGATATCTGACTTACAATCTCTTGATCTGTGAAAAAACAGGTCGCATCAGTACAAATGCTCTTTTTACCCCATGCAGTGCTCTAGTTTGAAAGCCTGTGTATTTTAAGAGTTAGTCCAAACCCACTAACTGACACTTCGGGTGCTGAAAATGTCTATTGGCAGGAGTGTTTTAATCCTGAAGCAATTTTGCCGCAGACTTTTTAGCTCGTAACCATGAATCAGATACTCTTGGGTTGTCTATTGCAATGTGTGAGGATGTTTACAGAAAACAAAACATGGCGCATATGATGGAGAATGTTTCATCGCTTAAAAACAAAACAAACCTGATGAAAGCTTGAATGAAAAGAAACTAGTCAATGTGAGAATTTGGGCACTTACATAAGTACTTTATCTTTGTTTAGTTTTTCTGTACACAGTGGACAGTCGTTTATTTTTATTGTCCTGTTAGGAAACTGTGACTCTTCAAGTTATCTTGTTCTTTTCAGACTCAATTTCTGATCCAGGAGTGTGCGTCGCTGATTACAAAACCAAACTTTATCTCGACGCTGTCATACGCCATTGACAATCCCTTGCACTATCAGAAGGTTTGTATGCGTGAAGGGGATCCCAGTGTCAGAAACTGCACTGAATAGGAAACTAGCTGGTTTTCCCTTGTGTTCCCTTGTTGTACTAAAATCTTTAAAAACTGAGCTTGCCTGGTTTGTGTGGGATTTTTTTTTGTTAAACTAAGCAAGTTTGTCAATCACTCAGAATGACTCCAAACTTAATTTTAATACTTTATCTAATGTTTACCTAATTCTTTATGGCTTGTTTGTGGCACCAGAACGAAAATAAATCGTCAGCACTCCTGTATTTTCAATATGAAAGCCATGATAGTGGTTTAATAGTGGAAGAGTGGGATATATGGAAGAAGCTTTTAGATTACATGTATCCACAAGTAATTGGAGCCCTTTAGCCGTAGAAACTTTGTGTGAACCTGCAGCAGAATAGTTATAATGTTCCAAGCTTGCAAATAGACCCTAGTTAGTCTGATACATTGCGAATGAGACTAATCCCAAAACAGCTTTCATGTTACTCTTCTTACTTGTTTCAGAGTCTAAAGCCTTCACCCCATTTATTTGCCCAATTGAGTAAAGTCATCAAATTAAGTAAAGTTCAAGAGGTAGGTGAACACTAATTTCAAAAATATTTTAACTGTTTTTTTTACTTAGCTAGGTAGCAAGGATGAGGTCGCCTTACTATGATATTTGTTTTTATTTGTAGGTGATTTTTGGTCTGGCTTTACTGAACTCTTTCAGCTCAGATCTGCGAGGTTTTGGTGAGTTTCCTGAACTACTGCAGCAGGGACGGCCTTTTTCAGTAGTGAGCTTTCTAGATGGGTAGATGTGTGTCTGCCTGACCTGACCTTGCAATTAGTGGCACCATTGGGAGGGGCAATAGATAACACAGTCATGTTGTATGAAAGTTGAAGGACCGTTTCATTAATGACTTGGTTGATAATTAATCAAATTGGGGTATTGTGATATCTTAGCTTCTGGTTGTCCGTTGATATTTGAGTTCTCGGGCTTGAGATTTCTGTTTAAATCTGAACTGTGGTGGGTTGTGGTAAACAAATTAAGGTAATGGTACCTAGCTGAATTAATCTCATATTAAAACAGAATCCCAGACTTTGACTCTAACCTCTTCTGTTTCCAAAAGCTGCCCAGTTTATCAAACAGAAACTCCCGGATCTTTTGCGCTCTTACATTGACGCGGACGTCAGTGGAAATCAAGAAGGTGGCTTCCAAGATATTGCAATAGAGGTCCTGCACCTTCTCCTCTCCCATCTCCTCTTTGGGCAGAAGGGAGCCTTTGGGGTAGGACAGGAGCAGATTGACGCTTTCCTCAAAACATTACGTAGAGGTAAGTGGTGCTGCTCAGGAAGCCTGACCAGATGCAGACTTTGAGATGGATTTTCATGACTTGCTGTCAGTGCAGAGTGCTGGAGTGGTGGGGAGCTTGCTGACTTAGAACTTGGTAAATACTCAGTTGTAAACTGACAGAAAAGTACCACTGTTCTGGTATTGGGTCCTCATGTACTGTTTTGCTTTCAGTGAGCAGTAATGTGGTCTCAAGTTTTTGAAAAGTTGTGGTAAATGAACACTTGAGTAAGGGATATTCAAGTCTGTGTTTGCTTGTATGGGATGATATTTGTGAATTCAACTAAAGCAGCTCAGTGCCCTGTAGTTGAAAACCCCTTTACAGAGTAAGGAACATATATTGCCATTTCAAACGGGTGCGTTTTAAGCACTGGTTTATTATATTGGGTGCAGATCCATGAGGAAACACTAGCACAGTGAGGGAGGTGCTTCTGAGTTAAACTCTGGTTCGTTTCCTGAAAGCTATCATCTTGGTCTGTTCCTTTCCAAAACCAGTGTTTGATGTAAACCTGTCACACTGGGGAGGATTTGGACTCAAGATAATAACTGAATTTAACTTAACCTACTCCTTGGTTCTGCACAGACCTATAGGAACTCCCCTTTATACAAGAGTAAAATATTTGTTGTAATTGTTTAAATATAACTTAGTTCATACTTATTTTATTAAAGATGAGTGTATTACTTTGCGTTGGGTAATTGGGAACTCATCTCTGAATGGCCCTGGAAGTTATGGAGATGTTAATGTGTCATCTTAAAGATGGGGCTGTCTCAGCAAGGCCCACCCACAAGGTGTCTTTGCTGCTCTCCACAGTGAGCAGAACTCTGATCCTCTCATTACTTGTCTCTCTTAAACCTTCCGTCCCAGGAAGGAAAAATGGAGTGTTCACTCTTTCCGTTCCCAAGTGCCTGGCTTAGATTTGCTGTTTCTTAGACTCAGTAGCAGATCCTTTGTTTCCTAATATTTCCTGAGTTGGAGGAGAGCAGCTTTTGCTGGGCTGCTGTATTGTTTCCTGCTCTGTGCTTTTTTTGGATGACTGCTGTTAGTGACAATCTAGTTCTAAACTTACACCAGCACAGCTGCTGGCCTTTTGGGCAGCTGCAGAGCTGCAGTGAACCTGCATGAACCTCGTCTAGTCTACATTCTTCTTCTCTCAGAATACCCCATTTCCAGTAGAGAGCTGAGAATGAGGTGGATGGATGCTGCATCAGTGCCCTCTTGATTTCTGCAGCAGGAGGCCAACTCTAGCACAGCAGTGGAATAATTTTGAATAGTCTTTCACATGCAAGTGGTGTTCTGGGTGTTTTGACACTTTTTTGTTACTCTTGCCTTCAGATTTTCCCCAGGAGCGTTGCCCTGTGGTGCTTGCACCACTTCTATACCCTGAAAAACGGGACATTCTAATGGACAGGATCCTGCCTGATTCTGGAGGGATAGCCAAAACCATGATGGAGAGTTCTCTGGCAGATTTCATGCAAGAAGTTGGCTATGGCTTTTGTGCAAGGTTTGTAGGAAAATGTTATTTTGGATGGTGGTGGTTTTCTTTTTTTGTTTCTTGAGGCAAAAAGTAAAGAACACTTTACTAAAATAACTAGAGTCTTATCAAGTATTATGAGGTCATTTATTTGGATTCCGGTTGTATTTTGCCTTCTTCTCATGTCTATTATATGCCTGTGGACACTGTGCAGGAATTTGTCACGGTAAGAAGTGCTACATAAAAGGATTCACATTACCTGTGAAGGTTTCATGAGACTTTGACTATCACCCTTTTTTAAGTGAAAACAAAGTGTCTGGGTAGACATAAATCCCAGCTAAATCCTACTAGAGTTTGGAGAAACTTTGTTCTTGTGACAGACTCCTGTTAGCCCACTGTCCACATGCCATAGGTTGTAGAAGAACTGAAGATGGCCTCAGTTCAAGAGAGCAGACCAGCAGCAGCGTTCTGTTTATACTGGATTTTGATAGTGTGATACTGATCAAATGACTGCTAATGGTTGAGATTATCTGTATCTGTAGACTCTAATTATGATAGTGAATTGCCGGAGTATCTTGACAGTTGCAACAGTTTTTGCCGGCTTAGGCTCATTTTGTTAAAAATGCAACTGTGTTAACATATCCTGGGTTTGTGTGTATTTTGGTCGGCATACACTGCCCACATCCTCTGTAGTGCTCCATATTCTTGCTCCCTACCCCAGTCTGAAACATACGAGGGGCAGCTCTGGACTTGCTGGAGCCGAGTGAAACACGCTGTTGTTGTCCACAGAGGTGTGTGGGTTTATGGGGAGTCTTGTCAGCAGGACTGAAAATCTTTGCTTATAGCACCAAGCGCCTACCTGTTATGTGGGCTGTTTGTTTATAGACATGTGTGAATTGGAGTGGTTACTAGGAAAGTGGAAGGAGAAACTAGACTTGAGTCAGGAGCTGTCTATTGAAGAGTTAATTTGAATATGTTAATGGTTTATTTCAAGTGTGCAGCTGGTATTAAAGGGGGCCTTAGCTCTCAGAATGAAGCTAACCTGCTTTCTTGTAAGAAGCGTAAGGTAGAAGTAAATGATTCTGTTTTTTAAGAGAAAGACTATTGATTACTTTGGGGAGGTGATAAAATCTCGAAGATATTATTCTGTTTAAACCATGAAGTAAAAACACCGTGTGTTGGAAGATACTGAATTACTTCCTTTGTTAACACATGAATGTTAATAAAACAGTTTATGTACTCATTCTATATGAATCTTCCTGGCCTAGTTATGAAGTGTTCACAAAATGGAAAAGAATTAAAAAAAAAAGCCTTCAGTTCTAAAGTTGAAACCCAGGCATCTGCTCGTTGTTTTCTGTCTTGGCTCCTGGGAGGTTTTTCTGGTGCCCTCTCCTCAGGGATGCCATGGCTTGTATCAGGCTGAAAGGCAAAAACATTCACAGCTCACCTTTGAACAGTGCACATCAGCATTTTGAAACGTGCATTCTCAAGGCCTTTGTTTTGCTTTTAGGTAGCAGAAAACTTGAGTCTTTGAAGCTCTGTATCACAGGTTAATAGTGGAAGTGCTTTTAACCCAGAAGAGTGTTAAACCTACCCTGTGCTTTTGCTTTGACACAACATAGTCTGTGAAACATCTCTGACATCCCTGTCACTTCAGTACACCTGGCTTTGAACTGGAAATGTGGCATAGTGTATTTCGTGGAAATAATTACACAGATTGTCTACTGAATTTTTCTTCTTGATTGTCCTAGAATTTTGTTGTGTTGGATCGTTTGACTAACTTGACTGAAGTCTTACATTGTGCAACAGTGAAACCTTTCCTATCAGATCTCTCTGTTTTGTTGCATCTTAGTGTCGAAGAATGTCGCAACATAATCATGCAGTTTGGTGTTCGGGAAGTCACAGCTGCCCAGGTTGCCAGGGTTTTGGGGATGATGGCTCGAACTCATTCAGGACTGACGGACGGCATTCCATTACAAGTGAGTGGCTTGCTCTGCTGTGGATTATATTTCAGCAGAAGGAGTTAAAATGCTGGCCTCCAGGAATTTAACAATTGCTTGTATTATTCAATACTTGTACTTTCTGACTGTTCTGCTGTAAATGTCTGTAGTACTTCCATGAATGAAAGATTCCCAAAGTGTTAAACTGATGTCATTACTAGTCTGAACTTCTTTTTATACCTTTCTAGCGCAGGGAGTTCTGTAGCCAGTGGGTGTTGAGACTGCTTTATTTTTTACTAGTGTTTGATTCGGTGTATTTGACTTGCAGTCTATTTCGGCTCCTGGCAGTGGGATTTGGAGTGATGGCAAAGACAAGAGTGATGGAAGCCAAGCCCATACCTGGAATGTGGAGGTCTTGATTGATGTTCTTAAAGAGCTGGTAAGTGATGAAGAGGGGTTCTCTCAAGACAGTACTGAAGATTGTAATGCGCAAGGCTGACAACCCTTGTTTGTCTGGTTGCAGAACCCTAGCCTGGACTTCAAAGTAGTAACGTATGAATTGGACCATCCAGGATTTCAGATTCGTGATAGCAAGGGCCTGCATATTGTAGTGTTTGGCATCCAGAGAGGGCTTGGCATGGAGGTTTTTCCAGTTAATGCCATATACAGACCTTGGAAGCATGCAGAGGGCCAGGTATGTTTACTAAGATTTTTGCTCTGTCTGTTGAATATTTGCAAAGTTCCTGAATTTCTTGAATGGTAAATGGAGATTAGTAGTGTGAATGCTTAGATAATCCGCATTTGAGACCTTGGCCTGTCAGGCACGAGCCTCAGGTGTGTTACAGAAGTACAGCGTGTAATTGACTGCACCGTGTGGGACGTGGTCACTTGCTGTGCACTGTGACCACACCTTTGGCCTCAGAGCATAGAACTGATGCTGCCTGGCAGTGCTCTGGGGCGCTTACCTGGTTACACAAAGGCCACAGCTTTGTGCAAATAAGTACCCTCAGCACGCCTGTAATCCATCATTCTCAAATTCCAGAAGTGTGAGGTTCAGTCTTGCATAAAACACACACTGAAGCTTGACTCATCCCTGCTGCTTAGTTGATTTGTATCATTCTCAAAAATGTGGCACTTGATAAAGCAGAACCCTGAACCTCTGATATCTAAACTATTTTTGTCATCTTTTTTTATTCCAGCTCTCCTTCATCCAACATTCCCTCATAAACCCTGACATCTTCTGTTTTGCTGACTACCCTTGCCATACTGTTGCCACAGACATATTGAAAGCACCACCAGAGGATGACAATCGAGAAATTGCTACATGGTAAACCTGCTCTCAACTGTTTTTCGTACATACAGTAAGATTACTTATCTGGTCAAAGGTGGCTTTATCTTCATGCAGCCAGATTTATTGTAGCTGTGTGCATACCAGTGGATCTGCCATTAGTATTTGTGACATGTTTGGTTGGTGAAAGTGCTCACCGTATCAGAACTTCCCATGTACTTCCGAAATACCTTGCTTTTATTGGAGTCTTTGGCTTGTTTGGAGAATATCTGCTAATGTGTTTTGGCATATCCTGCAAGCTGAAATGAGGGGATAGAGGAGATGGTGTGAAATTTAAATCTGTCTTTCCCAGGATGATATTAGAGAAACTCGCTCTACTTCTGTGAAAGAAATCCTAAAATTTAATTAGTAAATGTATGTGGCTCTTGGTGAGTTACTGCATAGAGCGGACTGGTGTGATTTTCTGAGCTGACCTGTACACCCTTTTTTTGGTATAGCCACGTAGCTTATTTCAGTAAAGATATTTGCTTCTTTTTCAATTATACAGCCCAAAATAGGGAATTAGAGGATGAGGAATACAAGTAAATTGGCAATGATCATTTTTCTGTAAAGCAGGCAAAACAAGTAGAGTATCTTCACTGAGTTTCACAAGGGGGGACTTTTTTTGAAAAGTGCATTCCATTTCTGGAAGTACGTTTCAAGCTAAATTATCCAAGTGACCCACCTCGAGCTGAATTTCTTCAATATCAGCTTCCAGTCCTCCTCCTTAACAGAATCAGGAGCTCTGAACCTCTTGAGTTATTTTTCATTATTTCTTTCAGGCTTAATTGTACATGCTAAGAGCTGCAGTGTCAGGTTGTTTGCAGTGGGTGTTGCTTTATGTGTCCTTACAGTTGCTGCTATGAAATACTTGAATCCAGGATCCAGTTAACTTGCTGCTTGGTAACTTTGTGGCGGTTGTCTATTTGTTTTTTCTTGTCTTTCGTTAGGAAGAGCCTGGATTTGATTGAGTCTCTGTTACGATTGGCAGAAGTGGGGCAGTATGAACAGGTTAAGCAGCTCTTCAGTTTTCCTATCAAGCATTGCCCAGATATGCTGGTATTGGCCTTACTGCAGATCAACACGTCCTGGCATACCTTGCGCCATGAACTCATCTCCACGCTCATGCCAATTTTCCTTGGCAACCATCCCAACTCGGCCATCATTTTGCACTATGCATGGCATGGACAGGTAAGTATTTTCACTGTAGTTTGTTCGTGTAACTTGATAGCTTGTTAAATGCATTGAACAGTTACAACAATGTTTGTATTGCTTTATGAACTGGTCGGTTTAAAACCCAAGAAGTAAATGATCCATGGTTTATGCAAAGTAATGGGATGTCTCGTCCCTGACTTGAAGCAAACTGCTATGGTTTAGATTTCAATAATATTCACTGAGAAACTATTCCTGGAAAAGTACAGAGACGCAAGTTAAGCTTGATTTTTTTAAACCTTTGGCTTTAAACAAAATGAACCAAAGTTTTATTTAAAAAAAAAAAAAAAGAAAAAGGCAAAACCAAACCACTCAATAAAAGAAGAAAGACAGAAAAGAATGGCAGAAAAGGCAATTTTTCCACAGGGTGGGTCTCAGATCAGGGCAGAGAATGATGATTGCCATGGGACAGAATGCCATTTCATGATATAAGGATATTTCACTTTTCCTTTAAACAGAATCTTTGCTGCCATAAAAATCTTACTTGTGTTCTAGTTTAAAACTGCCCCTGTATGAGCAAAGATCTAGATACCATGTTTTCCTTCTTGAGGTGTGAGACTGAATTTTCACTTCAGGACATCACGTCAGGCATAACATTTTGTAAATGTCTTGTGTAGTCTAAAAGCATTTTGCCTACAATGGTGAGGAATTGGTCCTAGACAGTGGTAGGAAAGAGACGGGGATGTACGTACCTACCATTTGCAGTCATGCTACATCTTTTACTTGCAGCTCCTGGATGGTTTATTTTTGCATAGAAAGAGCTCAAATCTGAAGCTAAGGCATAAATATTGTTTGTATGTTAAGCTTTTTAGTTGTGAAATACCCTGTTTAATGTTCACATAATTGGTGCTATTCTTAGAATCATGAAGTACAATCCTAATTTAATTCTCTTCAGGGTCAGTCTCCTTCGATTCGTCAGCTTATCATGCATGCCATGGCAGAATGGTACATGCGAGGGGAGCAGTATGACCAGGCAAAATTGTCACGGATTCTTGATGTGGCGCAAGACTTGAAGGTGAGTTTTGCAAAATAATGCCATTATTTTTTGTCCGGTGTCCTGTGCAGACTTGCTCATCTTTTAACGAAGGCTAAGCTTAACTTAGACTAATTTAATAAGAATTACATTGTTAAAGCATATCTGTATTAATTTGTGGCTGCTGTCCCTCATCTTAAATAAAAAAGCCTATGTTCATGTGGCTTAAAGTACTCTTCAGCTGAGTTGTGGTGTCTGACTACAGATGCTTCCAGCCTGTCCTGTGGTGAGCCCAAGACACTTTACTCAGTATTTGCAGTGGGGTTGGTTATCATGGCTTAGCTGACAAGTACCTTTGGAAGCAGCACAACAGAACTGAATCCAGGAAGAGCTTTGACTGTTTTAACCTTGAATATTATTGAAATGAGGATGCTGAAAATACCTGTCAGATGTTTGTGTGAAGGTGGCACTACTAAACACAATGGAGTGGGGATTTCTTGAGAATGCTACTACTACTTAGTTTTTACACATTGAAGAAAAGGCTGGAAGTTGTGACTAACTTCTTTGAGGCCTTTATTGCTTTCTAAAGTTAGATGCAAAGTAATTGAGTGTCTCAAAGTGCAAGAGCACCAGCTGCTGCTTGAAGTCAGTTTTGTTGTAGCAATTAAAGTGTTCAGAGATTACTTATTGGAGCAGATACATTCGAGTATCTCTGAAGTGGTTGAGGTCTGTTTGCAGCGAGATGCTAGGCTCTTCTGCTTAATTTTGTAGCAGTGTCAGTTTGGTAGCTCTTGACCACTTACTGGTGGTTTTTAATATCACAGAGGAATTTAAAACAGTCAGCACAAGGTCGCTTCAAAGAAAGTGAAGTCATGATTTCAAATCAGAGCTCTTGCTTATTTATCTCACAAGCAAGCTATAAGTGAAATTGATGGTACCAATCTTTGTTGACAAAGAAAGCATAGCAGCATGTCCTAATAAGACTTTTTTACTAAAATGTGTATGGGAACTAGAAAGAAAAGAAAGGAGAAAGGGTATCTGTGTGTCTTCACTAGTAGTCTTCTGGTTTTCTTTCTTTAGGCCTTGTCAATGCTGCTAAATGGTACTCCATTTGCCTTTGTTATTGACCTTGCTGCACTTGCCTCTCGACGGGAATACCTCAAACTTGACAAATGGCTCACAGATAAAATTCGGGAGCATGGGGTAAAGGAGGATTTTTCTCTTTATTTTTGCACTCTTGTCAATGACTAACTTAAGTCACTTTAACGATTTTTTAAGTAGCTTTAAAGTTGTTGAAAGTGTCCATGGTCTGATCAACGTTTTCACTGAACTACAGTAGTTTAGTGCAATTCTTTCCATGGTGCAATTGCCAAGTTTGACATAGTGTCTCGAATGTGGTTTGGGAAATTAAGATAACATTTTTTCCTCAGGAACCTTTCATCCAGGCGTGTATGACTTTCTTAAAGAGAAGATGTCCATCTATTCTGGGTGGCCTTGCTCCAGAGAAGGATCAGCCCAAAAGTGCTCAGCTTCCTCCAGAAACCTTGGCGACTATGTTGGCCTGTCTGCAAGCTTGTGCTGGGTAAGGATTATATTGCTTATGCCGAATGTGTAATCCCTTTGCAGCTCACTTTCTGGCACATGCTCACAGCTGGTTTGGAATTTCACGTGGAGAATGGGGTTAATGAGAGTGTATAAACTTGCAGGGATAGTGCAGTAGTACGTTTAATTTTGCATTGAAACTTCTGTTGTAGGCTAGATCACAAGAGCTTGAGTATTCTTGTCTTTATCATCAAACAGGTGAGCTGATCTTGGTGACTGGAGGCTGGCTGGTTAGTCAGATCCTCAGTTGGTAATGACTAGATACAGGGCTGTAATTCAGACAAAGGAATCCAGGCCATGGCTACAGAATGGAGCAGCATCTTGGAAAACAGTGGCTTTATAAAGAATTTTGTGATGGTGTTTCTGTGTGGTAACGGCTGTAGCACAAAGGGCTCCTGCTGTCCTTTTGTGTAGGAGAAAGGTGGGGATTGGTGCTTGTAGTGTAGAGACTGAAACTAGGCATGTGTAACTTCTTTTATCTTTGAGAGAGAGTCAAAGTAATCAAAGATAAAAAGTATTGAACATTCTTTGCAGATCAGATTGTTTAGCTGAAGTCAAAAGAAAAGGGTTTGGGTTTGCGAGCTGCTAGAGGGAAGGGTAGAATACAGAAGGGCTGGTGGAAACCGAACTGGGACAAATCAGTCATTAAATGCTGTGTACACACATAGTAAATGTGACTGACTATTATAAAACGTTTGTGGTGCTGTTTCTTGATGCTGTCAGATCAAGGTGGTATTGAACTGCAGCAGTATTTCAGAGGTAACGAGAGGCAGCGTAGCGCGGTATGTGAGCCAGAGTGACTGGAAAGCTGGAGATGGGGTTTGTTTGCTGCTACATTTTGGCACCAAATGAGGCTGGCATGTCCAAGTTTGCATTGCCTGACATGAGGTTTATACTGTGTCCTGTGGCTTAGCCAGTGTTGTCTTGAAAGAGTTACGAAACATCTTTAAAGGTACCCAGGATGATTCATGGCGCTCACGGTAGATAGCGGGAAATGAGAGCTAACATTGAGTTGGTCACAATGAGTATTGGAACTGAAAGGGAATTTGAGGAACCTGTAAGATTTTAGAAGAAAGGATTCTCCTGTTTTCTGCTGGAATCTGTGCAATTGAAGTTCAAATGCTGTTGAAATACTGTTTCTGAAATATAATGGTCTAGGATATGTCTTGGTCTGAAGAGATAGCTCTTATTTTTCAAGTCGAAGTGCATCTTTTGAGACTGTAGTTCACAAATGAACTTACAGTCCTTATTTTACATGGTGCCATGTCTGTGTTTTAGAGGTTTAATAGTTAACTGTAGATTTGAATTGCATCTAATGTCATTGTGTTCTGAATTTTAATGTGTTACCGAGTTTTATTTATTCCATTAATTCCAAGCACCACTAGTTCTCTACTGGCACAATTCTCACAGCCTTTGGTTTCTTTTTATAGTTACTTTTATTCCCTTTTATACAAGAATGTGACCTACTTGCAGTCATTTTCCATTAGTTATTCTCTTTGAGCTTTAGAAAGAAAAAGCTTGGATTTCTTTCATGAAGCAGTTGCTTTGATTAGCTTAGGTTTCAGTCACGAATGGAGGCAGGTGTTGTAACAACTAGAAGGTTAAAGTCACAGTAAATATTAAATATGTCTGGGAGGGTAGTTACACTTCACTAGCTGAAGCCTGCCATCTCCTAAATCTGTTGATTTAGGAGCCTGCTCTTTAATTAGGCTGTAGTTAGTTCTTGTCTTGTTTTGTGACCTGGGAGACACTTTTTTTTAGCCACCAGGTCCCTGCATGTTTTGAGACTTATTTTTGGCACTGCTTGTTTATCGCTGGTGAGCACTGCAGTTGTGGCATCATGTAACAGTGAGTCTTCAAAAAGAAATAAGTGTTCCTTCTATTACTGGTTGTTTTTACAGTGAAGTCACTGTGGTTGCAGGCACCACAGGCTGACCAACCATGTAGTTTATTAACAAGTTGCTTACGAGAAGTCCTTCCGTCGTGGAGCTGCAGTGAGTTGAGAGGGGCAGCAGTGCCTTCTCCACGTAGTCATGTCCTGCACGGTCCAAGTGCGTCAGTGTGGGGAATGGTCATTTCTTCGCAGTCCCTGTCTCAAGAAGGGAGGGGCTTCTGTGCACCTCTGCCTCAGGAATGAAAAGGCTTGTTTCTGCTTTGTAAGAAAATCTTTGGGGGAAAAGAAAAGAGAAATGAACATGTGATTCCAGCAAGCTGGAACTTCCCTTACAGTGACAATTTTGCTGCTCTAGACTCTGGTCCCTGGCTCTCAGCCCACAGACTTCATTTGCCTCAAATGCAGACTGGGTTTTTTGTGGGGGTTTGTTTTTGTTGGGTTTTTTGTTTGGTTGGTTAGTTTGGGGATTTTTTTAGAAAACCTGCAGTTCTGTGTTATCTAAAAATACTGTGATGTTTGCAACTTGATACAGCAGTGTGTCTCTTGACAGGATAAAAGAGTTTACGTTCAGTCTGCCTAGATGGCAGGACAAAACATTAGTGGTTCTCTCCAAAGCACAAATGGCCAAACCAGACACCATAAATATCAAACTCTTGGACTGTGATTCTGTCCTCATTCTGGACTGCCATATCATCTATCCACAGCAAGTTGGAATTGGTTTTGCAGAAGCATGTTGTAGTGTTCAAGCATAAAGACTGCAAATTTAACCCCCAAAGAAGGAGAAGGGCAAAAGACTGAGGTTGGTAACCACATGTGAACTATGCTCTGCAGTTCCCTGTCCTGTTCCATGGCTAACTGAAGTGCTGTATGGTCTTGAAATGCCTCCTCTATCAGGAAAAATCCTGTGATGCATGTCAGTTGGTCATGCATACATTTAAATGTTGAGATTTCTGAGACTCTGACATTGGGGTGAGGGCAAATACATGCTGTAGATACTGAGTCTACTGTATGCCATGCTCAGAGCTCTGTCTTCAGGTCTGGCTGCACTTTGTGAAAAAGAAATCTTTGGTGTTTTTAAGGTAGATATCTGATCACATTTTCATACATTCCCCCCAAGCCCATTTCTTTTGAAATGTTTGACACAAGGCTCTGGTGAGAGGATGTTAGAGTGTGAAGGAACCAGCTTGTGAAACAGTTATTAACATGTCCGTTGCCCTGTATAGAAACCTGGTCACCCACGATACCTCCCCGTATTCCCATCTCTCATGGGTGAGATTTTCTCCACACTGCATAGTGGATCGCTGACTTTAGAGAACAGCTGGAAGCTCTTAACTAATTCTGTGTATCCTATAACAGGATACCTGCCGAAGCTGAAGGCTGATCTTCAATTCTTCTGCCTTAATCACCAGGATGGTTCCATTGTTCCTTTTCCCCTCATCCCAACAGCTGAGCAGTAAAAGCTCGTGAAAATGGAGTTGAAATGAGGAATCTTCAGATGAGGTTAACAGAACAACAAAGCTGTATTAGGGTAGTTGCACCATTACAGGAAGGAATCTGCAGCTTTAGCTGTCCTCACCAAAAAGGGAGAACTAAAGTTCAGGAAAGCATAAATACTTGGCTGTTTTTTTCCAAAAGGAAAATGTTAGTGTTCTGTTATTATGTCTGTGGTTGGGTAAGTCAGCAACAGAGCTGGCTTTCCTTCCAATTTGAGCACCTGGCAGTCAGACGTGGAACACTTTGGAAAGAGGTACTGATTGCTCTGGGTCGTGCAATGACTTCGTGCCTAAGTTTGAGTTTTCTGATGTTTTTTGATTATATTTTCCATGAATAGTTAAGTTTCCTGTCTCTGCTTGGGTTTAGTGCCAGTGTGTGAAGCACTTCTCTCCGTTTGCAGACAGATGAGTTTTAGTGAAGCAGGTGGTGGTATTTACCGCTTCTTTTTTTTTGTCTGTGCCCATGTATCTCATCTTTTAGAGAGACCTCGTGTGTAATGAGATTTGGAATGAGAATAACCCTAAATGGTGAAGTTTGGGTACAGGAAGGAGCCTTGAGGAGCAGATTTGAACAAGGGATCACAGCATCATTTATCTGTGTTTTAATTCATGAGGCTAAGCTGTGTATAGCCCATAACATGGATAACAGCAGACAAAGGCTCTTCCAAGAACTGTTTGGAGCCGTGTTGGTATATATCCCAGCCTTCTGTAAGTCCTTACTTGCTGAGGTAACTGTAAAGGAGTATTTGAATCATCAAAAACAAAGGAATAGTCTGTTGGAGAATGTTTTAGAACTACAGTTTAAACTTTTCTATTTAAATATAGCTGTTTCTCTTGGGAGGTGATCTAAGGCAAGTTTTGCAAATAACAAAATGTAGCTTCTGCTGGGGTTGCTTTGCAGCTTCTTGTTGTGAAATGTGGCCTCAATTTCTCTAGGAAAATCAAATGAGTTAGGGGCCTTATTTTCATGAACGTTACATGACTCAGTGTTGTGCTTCCATCTCCCAGGAGTGTTTCTCAGGAGCTGTCAGAGACGATCCTCACCATGGTAGCAAACTGCAGCAATGTCATGAACAAGGCTCGGCAGCCCCCACCTGGAGTCATGCCCAAAGGACGCCCGCCCAGCGCCAGCAGCTTGGATGCCATCTCTCCTGTGCAGGTAGAACAATCTCGTGCTGCATTTCCAGAAAGTGGTGTTGATTTTGTGCTGGTTCTGCTGTACTAGTTGAGCTCTTTCTGCAGGGCTCTCAAACATCATCTGGCTCATGTAGTTTTGTGCTTGCATGTCTGGATAACTTGCTTGTAACTAGCGAGTAATGCCTGAGGGGTGTAGTTCAGAACTGTCTTTCACTTCACCGATGCCTGTAAGAAGGAACTGTGGAGTATTACAGGATGGGAGCTCTGAGGAGGGACAGATATTTGGTTTATTTAAAATGATTGAGGCTTTCTTTTAAAGTGCTAAAATTTACTAGGACTTCTGAGATTTAAGCACTGCCTTTGAACCTGATGTGTCTTGTTTGTAGCTTCACGGGCCAAGCCACAGTGCTAGAGCATAAGGACTTGTTATAACTGGGGCTCTTCAGCTCTCAACTGAACTGCTCTTTTAAAAACAAGGTACATTTCAGTTAATCCCTGCCACTCATCATCCCTTCCTCCTCTGGGAGCAACACATTACAGACAGGTTTTGCTTCTAGCAGTTACGCTCAATGGCAGATTTTTACGTGGTGAAAAGTTTTTCACATGAAATAGTGGCAATTCAGCATTTAAGAATGACCGAATTGTCAGTAGATTATGTAAACTAAACGCAAAGAGTGGTTTCCTTGTGAATTGTTGCTTTATTGAATTTGCTCATCAGATGTACCAAATATCTTGGCAACCTGCTACAAATAACTCATCTGAACAAACAGCAGCAATTTTTAGTCTGTAGTCATGCTGTCTTCTGGGTAGATAACACCATTTTCTGCTGTCCCTAACATACAGCTTTGGCAGCCTGTATTATGCCTTCCCTCCTATTCATGAACCAGGTCTTAATGCTTTTTATTGAAGACTCATTCAGGTATTCAGCTGTGAAAAGTGGGCAGAGTAGGGTCCTTCAGATAGTCAAAAATACTGTTTAAGCTTGAAATGAAATAGTGTTGTAAGTCTTGAGGTGAGGTCTGAGGTTGCAAACTGCAGAGCATAAACTAGTACAAAAATTTGCAAGTAGAAGTGAATGCTACTTATTGTAAGCATTTACTGTTGTGTTACACTTAACTACAGCCTATGGAACAATGAACCTTTCTGTAAAAACTGTGAGAGAATAGGATTTTATGGGATTGTAAAAGAAAAATAAAAGCACATTCTGTAGACAAAACTAATCTTCTGGGGTGATCTGGATGACTTCAGAATTTACAGTAACCATGCAGAAGAGCTTTCCTCAGGAATGTTTTGCTATGTAGCCGTCTTTGTACAAAACATGCCAAAAGTCAGCTGGATTGTGGTTTACAGATGTCTGTATAATCTTCCTTTCTTCACTCAGATCGACTCGCTTGCAGGAATGGCCTCTCTTAGTTTAGGTGGCTCAGCTGCTCCTCACACCCAGAGCATGCAAGGCTTCCCTCCGAACTTGGGCTCTGCATTCAGTACTCCTCAGTCACCAGCAAAAGCATTCCCACCTCTTTCCACCCAAAACCAGACAAGCGGTTTCAGTGGCATCGGAGGACTCTCTTCACAGCTTCCAGGTACTGCTATTCAGTGGAGTGGTTTGTTTTTGACATGGCAGAACTGAGGCACTGTTACTGCCGTGGTTGGAAATACTGAATGTGACAACCCACCCCTTCCGGGTGGGTTAGGTCCTTCCTTCCCTTTAAGGGTGGGAAGTCACACTGGACAAACGGCTGTGTCATATGAGGGGGAGTTAAACAGTCCTCACTCCTGGGTCACTGCTGAAACAGCACTTCAGAGTGTTGCAGCTGCAGTAGGTAAAAAGTTGGAGTCAAGAGGATGAGTGTTTTGACAAATATAGCAGCATTATTTTAGGTTGGGACAGAGATGAAGAACTGCTAATGTTAAAACTGCTTGATATTAGACAGCAATGAGGCTATAAAGCTCTGAGTTCTTGGAAGTGACAAGTGCTCGGAGGAGTGGTAAGTGGATACTGTGAGGGTGCCACTGAGATGACCAATTGTTTGCTTTCAGTAAGTGGTCTTACTACGGGTAGCCTGACTGGCATAGGAACTGGAGCCCTGGGCCTTCCTGCGGTGAACAATGACCCATTCGTGCAAAGGAAGCTGAGCACATCTGGACTGAACCAGCCTACATTCCAGCAGAGTAAGATGAAACCTTGTAAGTGGTAGTGTTGTCTGTGGCTGTGAAGTGTGACTGTGGTCTGCAGTTAATCTGTGTTTCCTGCAGGGGAAGCTTGGATCTGTAGGTGTTAAATGTTAGAAGTGTTGCTGTCGTATTATTATATTAATCTGAAAAAGGTGCTTCTAAACTTGTATCCTGAAAGCTTGCCAACTGGCCTGGGGGTGATTTAAAAAAAGTTATTAGCATAAAAATATGTGTCATGGATTTGCATGAATAGTGCGTTTCTGTCCTTTTTCTGCTGTGCTGTGTTTTGAACAACAGTGTTGTCCTGCTATGGTCTGTATATGTGCCTGGTACCGGGGTGGTTTTTGTTTCGCTTGTAACAAGGTTAAACCTGGGTAAGGTCCTGTTGCAGCAGAGAACTTGACAGGTGAAACTGTGAAATAGACTGCAACATTGGGTACAAATAAGACTAACAAAAGTTGGTGGGAAGGTAGTTTTTGAAAGGAGTGATTTGTTTCCTAACAGTAAGCCATTATCCTTAACTCATTTATGCCTCTGCAGCATGCTCACAGTGAGATGTTAAAGCAGTCAAATGGTCAGGAAGCTCAGCCATACGCTAAACCTTCCTCATTGCTGTTACGGAGGAGCTATCAAAGGAGCCATATGCAATAACAACAGTTACCTGTCTCTGCAGATGTACAGTGGGGGGGGCTGTAATCACCATTGGTTTATATCTTGGGTCTTGAACATTCGGTATAAACTTGTTGGAAGCTCACTGGCTGGCCTGAAAGTTTGTGTGCAAGTTTGTGTGCATGTTAGTGTTGTGCAGCATGCGTTACTCTAGTCTGTTCTGCACTCAGTTATTTAGCTGTCAGTTGAGGTTAGCTTAGGATGCAGAGGGTTCTAGCAGTACAGCAGTGTGAGGTTAATGCTATCTTAGGATGCAGATTTTTTAAATAAATACAGCATATTGAAAACAGATTTTTAAATAACACTTCCTGTCTACTAGAAAGGTTAAATATCCTGCTCTTCAGAAGAACCAGTAGCTCGGAATAGATTGGTGGAAGAGTTGACTAGGTGAAATCCTGACTGTCTGAAGTTGTCCTGAGCATGATACCTGTTCCCTTTCTTAACAGCTGACTTATCTCAGGTGTGGCCAGAGGCTAATCAGCACTTTAGCAAAGAAATAGATGATGAGGCAAACAGCTACTTCCAGCGTATTTACAACCATCCACCACACCCCACCATGTCTGTGGATGAGGTGAGTTCCCTTCGGTAGCAGTTACAGCACCTGTTCAGAGACTTGCAATAAAAGTGATTGTAATTATTCCTTCGTGTGTTAGTTTTAGTGGGAAATAATAAAGGGCTAGTGGTAGATGCTTGCAGCATTGCTTTTTTGCTTGGTTGAAGTTGTTTTCACAGTAAACTTCCAGTCGATCATTACGTTCAGCTTTGACTTCTCCGGACTGAAGTCTTTAGATGTCTAATTAACACTCATAAAATGCTGCTAAGTGGGAAGGATTCAGTGTGGTGTGGAAGCTTTTGTGTTGAATATAAGTGCTGAAGAGTGCCTTTAAATAGTCTGTATAAATTACCTTAAATGTATTTGGTTTTAAACTATGTAAAAATGACTATAAGATCCATATATATAAAAGTGTCCCAAGTTCTACCGTCTGAGCTTTTGATAATTATTTTTGTTAGTCTCTATGAGAGTAATTATTGGTTTGATGTACTTACTCTTTGAAGTACTTCAGATTTACTTTAATATATCCGCATGGTTATAAATTATGGAAGATGCAACATTAATTTTCATTTTTCTAATTTGAAAGTAATGGAGTAGGCGGTCACAAAAAAGTTTTGTATGAAGACAGTCACTTAAAAGAGAGTTAAAGCTCGTAGTGATGCAGTGTCTGTCTGCTGGCTAAAATGAAGCTTGTGGTAGCACAATGTACGTTAGTAGTTGCAAATACTCATGGAGATGGGAAAGGGCTGAAATAAAGCAGATCTGTTGGTAACAATTTCCAATTTCTTTGCAGGTCTTGGAAATGCTGCAGAGGTTTAAGGACTCCAACATTAAACGGGAACGAGAAGTGTTTAACTGTATGCTGAGGAACTTGTTTGAGGAATATCGTTTCTTTCCCCAGTACCCAGATAAGGAGCTGCACATAACAGCCTGTCTCTTCGGGGGTATCATAGAGAAAGGACTGGTTACTTACATGGCACTGGGCCTGGCCCTGCGCTATGTTCTTGAAGCCTTACGAAAGCCTTTTGCATCCAAAATGTACTATTTTGGTATTGCTGCACTAGATAGATTTAAAAATAGGTGAGTGTGGGTTTTGGTACACTTCTAATAGTGCCTGTATTGTCTTGTGAACCTTGAACCTGCTGTAATCGTGCAGTACAAGATTGCACATCTCAACTTCGGGATTTCTTCAAAGACACTGAACTGAAACAAAATGTGTGAATGTGCTAGTTAAAGGGTAACCTTTCTAAATTAAAATGTTCAGTGTGGTGCCTTCAAAAATGTGGGACAAACTGAGATGCTGAAACTACTTAGACTCTATAAAAATCGGGGAAGTGTTGAGTTAGATGAAGTAACTAACAGCTTGTTAGAAATGGGGTGGATGTAATTACTCTTCACAGGTGCTTTCCAGTGCAGTGCCATTTGCACTGTTCATTACTGAAGAACTGACAAGAAACTAAGCTCTAGGACTTTGCTTTTACACAGAAATCTCAAGCTTGACTAAATAATCACAAAAAAAGTTCTTTCTCAAAACCTTTAATGAATTGCAGATAGAGGAGATTCAGGGTGTGAGGTGTGCTTTGGTTTGCTATTTAAAATACACTGAGCCAGACCGCAAATTACTTATCCAGTAATCTGTTTGCAAACACTGAATATAAATACAATTGTGTTCTAGGTCAGAAGTTTAGACGTAGAAAAAGATGAGTTGCTGTGAGTAAACCTTGTGTTTTAATGTTGAATTAATTAATTTTAAACAGATTTTGCTACAAAAAGTATTTTGCAGGAAATGATTTGTTTATAGTACAGCTGCTGTAAGGAGTCCAGGAGTAATTCTGTGGTGCAGTATGGGAATGACATACTTGTCTGATATTTGTTTCTCTGTAATACTGTCTTTGATCTGGGCTTATTCTTCTGACTAATGCATGTTTTGTCTGACAGATTGAAGGACTATCCCCAGTATTGTCAGCACTTGGCTTCTATTAGTCACTTTATACAGTTCCCACATCATTTGCAGGAGGTGAGTGTGTCTGGATTAGCAACACTAAGTTTCTGTGATGTTAAATTTCTTTAGAGCAAATTTCTGATTTTCTTTGGGAAAGCAGTCTCATCTGTCGTGATTGTAGACCATGTACATCCACAGAATCAAATGCCTTTTCTTAAAGGTTTTGCTCTGGGATTGGGTGGGCAGGTGAAGGTACCTATCTGGTGCCTTTCCTGTTTCCATAAATCTGTTTGGGTTGCTTATGTTGAAACAGCTACCTGAATATAACTGCATGACCAGCCAATGCACTTGTCCATGCATGAGGGTTTTAAAGTGCCTCAGTGGCTTCATATTCCAGTCCCTTAAAGATCTGGAGTTCTACTCTAAAACAGAGGTCATTCAGCTGGGTTTATACAGTTTCATACTTAGACCTGATAAAATAATCCAGGAAAAATCTCTTTCCTGAAGGTCTGATGAGAGCCATGGGAATATCTTGTTGTCCAAAGCAGCGTTCATCATACAGTGTTTGCCTTGAAGGCGCTTTTATTGGTAGAAATACAGAAAAACTCATCCCAGTGACAGAGCTTAAGAGCATGAGCTAAATAAGGAGAAATGTTCAGCTCTACTGTTAAGCAAGAGGCTCATACCTGAAGCTGCAAAGTTCAATAGCAGTCTTGGTTTCACTAACAGCTTTCAAACTGAATCCCTTAAATGACAGTCTGATGTTTCCAGTTTCTGGGGAAATTTTTTTAGGTAGTGCTCTGTAAAATTTTAAGCATGTTAGGTCTTGTGATGCTTGACATCAACTTGTTGAGGCCAGAAGTAGAGCCTGAGGCTCCTCTGCAGTAGGAAAGTCAGTAGTGACAAGGTGTTCTTTACCAGGGTATACAGTTGTATTTGCAGATTCCTTTATGGCATGGGTGTCAAATATTTTAATGATTGTCGGCAAACCTTTACAGTGCTCATGCTAAAAATCAGCCTATAGTTCTGTTGCTGCATGTGAATTTTTGTATGTGCTTGTTCGCCCTATTTTAGTACATAGAATATGGACAGCAATCCAGAGATCCTCCTGTGAAGATGCAGGGTTCAATCACCACCCCTGGAAGTATTGCACTTGCCCAGGCTCAGGCCCAGGCCCAGGTTCCAGCAAAAGCTCCTCTTGCTGGCCAAGTCAGCACTATAGTGACCACCTCAACCACCACCACCGTTGCAAAAACCATTACAATCACCCGACCAACCGGAGTCAGCTTCAAGAAAGATGTGCCGGTGAGCATTGTGTCATTGTGCCCTTCCCAGAGAGGCAGAGTTGTTCAGTTGCTGCTCTGGACTGAGCACATACAGACAGAATCTGTTTTAATTTGTGTACTACAGATTTTCAAACTGTGATCCGTATTTTAGGTTTAAAGCATATAACCTTTGTAGAGAGAAAGCATTTTTGGTCCTTAAACTACTCAGTTACTTTGGGGTCAAGTTGAAATGTGTTCTTCAGGCTGTAATTATCAAGAAAATTACAGAACCGTCATTTCTGTTAATGACTTGCAACAGGACTCTTAAAATAGTTGGCTGCTGCTATTTCTGCTTGGGACTTAAAAACACTTGCTGCACACATCTGACCTCACAGTTCTAACTGCGTTAGGTTTTTCACATCTTTGGTCACTTGTGTAAACAGCTCTGAACTGCTGGTCAGTTATTGCAGGGTTGGCAGATAGGTACAATTGGCTGTTGCACAGAAGGTTTTGGGGCACACTTGGTCCCATGTGTACACCGAGGATGGGCAGTGCTGTTCCTGTATGATGGCTGGTACACTGGAAAGTCGAGCCTGTCTTTCTACTTGGGGCTGTCTTTGAGTAGTTCTCTGTAAAGGGGACAAAAGCCAAATGCAGCTGAAAGTGTTGTAAGCAAACGTGGGGGGACAGTTCTTAGGGTAGCTATTAATGTCTTTCACACCTGATTACATCATGTAGAAACTTGTTACTTTGAGGTGTTTGTTTCCGCACTTTAAACTCCGGTCAGGATTGATACTTAAAACTGCATCACCTTTTCCCTTAATTGCAGTGTACCAGGTGCTAAAGCCCTGGGGTTCAGACCTGCAGCTGTAGGGACCTGAGTCACGTTCTGTTCACTTCAGCTGGCAGTCTGTCTCAGAATGAACCTCTGGCATTTCTCCTTCCCAAATCAGCACTGAAGTGCTCCTGGAGGCTCCCTGCTGTGTTAAGTGCTGCTCACTATTGTGCTGTGATTTTTCTCCGAGCTATAATTGTACACAGGCTTAAAGGCCTAAAGGGTGTCGTTGCAGTGGCACCTATTATGTGTGCATGTAGAGGCTTTTTGTGCAGCAGCATTCTTCTGCTGAGTATTGATCATCATTTTTAGAATTAAAAAAATCACTTGGCTCCTTTAGGGTACTGCTGAAAATGAATCTGAGACAGTAGATGTCCCCTGATAAAGCTCAACTCTATTTTTGCTTGACAGAACACAGCAGAAGTTTCTTTTGATGTCACCTCTAGGTATTGTTTATTCTTAACTTCTTGTTCTCCCTCCAGCCTTCCATTAATACTACCAACATTGATACGCTGTTAGTAGCAACAGATCAAACAGAGAGGATTGTGGAACCTCCAGAGAACGTCCAGGAAAAAATTGCTTTCATCTTCAATAATCTGTCTCAGTCAAATATGACACAGAAGGCAAGTATGAAAGAACGCTAGTAAAAATAATTTTTATGTTCTTAATCTTTTTTTATATATTCATTTGTAAATGTGGGCTTATGATACTTCTACAAAATTCTGACTTGAAAAACTTCAGGAGGGAGCATACGGTAAAGAAATTACAGTTTCCAGCACTTTCTGCTTGAACATCTTTGGAGATAAAATTTTCCAGGGAGAGGAGAGAATGGTAAAAGATACCTGTTCTTAATCTTGAATAAACATTCACGTCATAAATGGAGCGGGTACCATTAAGTGTTGGAAGGTTAAGCTCTGGTATTTCAAGCAGAAATTAAGGGAATTTTTCTGAACTAGTTGAGGTGTACAGTCCTGCTGCCACCTGTGCTGTTGTCCCATGGATGGATGGCTTGAACTTGTAAGGTGACAACATTTTTATTTCCAGTTGTCTGATAAAAAGTGAAAGAGAGGTGAATTGTTATGCCTTGCTGATTTCATGATCGAGTCCTCACTGGTTGGCCAGATCTTTGGATAATGAGATACTAATTTCAAATATTTATCTTTTTTCGTAAAAGAACAACCTTAGTGTTAGAAGCAATTAACTGACCATAAACTGTGTGTTGGTCAGAGCTGACCCCAGAAGGTTTGGATTATCTTCTCATCTGCTCTGTGGTGTGCTTTCTCTTTGGTTTGACCACAGGTGGAAGAATTGAAGGAAACGGTGAAAGAAGAGTTCATGCCTTGGGTATCACAGTATCTTGTGATGAAAAGAGTCAGTATTGAGCCTAACTTTCACAGCTTATATTCAAACTTCCTTGACACACTTAAGAATCCAGAGTTTAATAAAATGGTTCTGAATGAAACCTACAGAAATATCAAGGTGAGTAGTGCAAGTTTTCTAATACTTAGGCAGAGTTAAAGATTTAGGAGTGTGCTGTTCTCCTCATGCTATTTGCTTCTATGTCGCTGATCCTCAAATAAAGATTATCATTCAAAAATCTACTTTCTAGCTTACCATTAGACTTACAGGTTATCTTTATGAATACTAGGATTCTTTTCAGTCAGAAACGTAGAAAAGACTTAAATTGTGTAGCAGTAGGGCAAATTTGCATAGGAATTCATTTATGTAGGTGGACTTCAAATTTGTGTGAGTTTTGCAAATTATAACCTGGGGGAAAATTGCTTATGGTCTAGTTGCTTTGTGTGGAGGAAATTACAAAGATAAGAAAACCACACTCTGCTCTTTTGGTCCAAGAGGAATAGGGGGGGAAAGGGTGTATTTAGAAAATGGGAGTGTAAAAGCCGAAATTTATTAGAGGGGCTAAGATGATGTGATGGGGAGGAGGAGGAGGAAGCAGCCCAGAAGTGGTGAACAGATGAAAGTTTGTAAAGCAAGCACTATTTTTAAACCTGTTGGTGGAATTTCCTGACCGCCATGGGTTACGCTGTAGTGCAAAAGCATCTCCTGGCTCCTGAGAACACAGCTGAGCTTGCTCTGTTCAGCTGATACCCTCTGAAGTTAAGGAACAGAACTAACAGCAGAATACTTGTTTTATGATTTATGCCGTGATTTATGTTTTGACATGGTAATGAAATGGTTTTCCTGGAAGGTTAAACTGTAGCCTTCAGGTCTGTGCTGAGGCATTAAGAGGAAGCACAAGTTACACTTGGCTATGGGAGTAGTTGTAACAGTCTTGACAGAGTAAATGGTAAGGTCTGGGAAAGCGTAATCCTCTTTTTTTGATCCTTTTAAAGGAAGGAATTTTGCAGTCATTATACTGCAGATTTACAGTGTGCTGCCTTGAAATGAAGGCTGTCCAAGTATCTCTGCAATGTGACTGAAGCTCAGAACTCAGTGTTCTAAAACCTTGCCTTTAGTCAGATCAGCTGTTGGATTTGGAGTCTGATTATCTTCCACTTGTAGCTTGAGATGCTTTTTTTTCCTTTGTTAGGTGCTATTGACATCAGATAAAGCTGCAGCCAACTTCTCAGACCGTTCCTTGTTAAAGAACCTTGGTCACTGGCTGGGAATGATTACGATGGCTAAAAATAAGCCCATCTTGCACACGGTGAGCTTCTGTCTTTACAGATTGCCTTGGCATGAAATGGTATGCTGTTATGCAGTAGCATAGGCTGTTTGGGAAATCTTACCACCTTTCTGGTGCCTCTTACGTGCCAAGTACAAAGCATGAATCCAGAGTTGGTTATTTAAGACTTCGGAATATTTTTTTTTTTATATCAGAAGAGTTAGTAGCTGAATTTATTTCAGCAAAAGCTTGTTAATCCATGTAAAAATGTAGATATGTAAGTCTTTGTTCAAAAAGTAACTGCTGCTTAGCAGTCTGTAAAAGTGGAATTTTGCAGTGTGTTTGCTGTTTTCTCCCCCCTCGTTCCCACTTCAATTGTTGATGATATTTTTCAGGATTTGGATGTGAAGTCACTGCTGCTGGAAGCGTACGTTAAAGGACAGCAGGAATTGCTTTATGTAGTGCCATTTGTTGCCAAAGTCTTAGAATCCAGTGTCAGGAGTGTGGTAAGTGTCTTTGCACAGACAGAGTTATTGCTCAAGTGGCAAAATACTGCAGGAAGTAATTAACTTTTGTCGCAAAATGACAACTGATTGAATTCCATGGAGAGAAAGAAAAGGGATGTAAAAGCTTAAAGTGAAGGAGTTTTGTTTTGAGGGAAAGAACATGGCTGTGCATTCTTGCAGCATAAATAGGTGGCGGCGGCTGAAATGTACTGTGGTATCCCTGAACAGAACTCTCTTGAGAAATGGAAGGATGCCATCTAAGAGGTTCTAGGATATATTTATTCTTAGATTTTTTTTTTCATTTCTCCCACTGATCAGCTTGTCAGTTCTGCTTGACATAGAACTGATCTCTCAGGAAGGACCGGGTCGTGTTTCCAGTTTTTCACTTAGGTTCCTAATGTATTTCCAGTTATACTGAATTACTGAAATAATTATTACTGAAATCCTAAATTCAACTCTAATCTCAGCTGTACAGAGGTTTCCACAGCTGTATGCACATATAACTGCTTGTATTTTGAACATTTCCAGTCATACATTATCCAGTTGATTCAAGAAGTTTGTGTAATAGTGCTCTCTTCTCTCTCTTGTAGGTCTTCAGGCCTCCAAACCCATGGACAATGGCCATTATGAATGTTTTAGCTGAGCTACATCAAGAACATGATCTAAAAGTAAATTTCTGGATTTTTTTCTGTACCTACTGAGTGTAAGGTTTTATTGACATACTGGTCAAGAAGGATGTTGTGAAGGACTAAGCAGTCCTTCTCACTGCTTTAGCATGGGGAGTTTGCTTGGGCATTGTTTAATTTGGTAGAACTTGGATGAAACTCTTCCCCATGAGGTCAGCATGCAAGATAGTTGTCTAATCCTCGGTCACTCTTAGTCTCTGAAAGGGATGGGGTTAGAATGGGGAGCGTGGGAGTCAGGTGGCCCAGTAGATGTTTTGGGTATTTTCCTTGTGACATGACCTAAACTAGAGTTGTTTTGCAGTTGAATCTGAAGTTTGAGATTGAGGTGCTCTGCAAGAATCTTGCACTAGACATCAATGAGCTGAAACCTGGAAGTCTCCTGAAAGATAAGGATCGTCTGAAAAACCTGGATGAGCAGCTATCTGCTCCAAAGAAGGATGTGAAGCAGCCGGAAGAGCTACCACCCATCACAACAACTAGTAAGCACATCTCGTATAGAATCCAGAACCGCACTGTTCAAGTAAGACAGGTTTTGCTATCACAAAATAAAATATGAACCTCCATATGCTCCTGTAACATTCCTGAGTGCTTGGGAGCACTTGGATAGTTTTGTAAGAAGTAGGTGTACGGAGTTTGGAGATGGGAAGGGAACAGAAGCCATCATGAGGACTAATTCTGTATTATGTGTGTGTAGCTACTCCTTAGACTCCCTGCTTTCTTAACAATACTCTGGGTGCTAAACTGTCATAACAAACAGCTCTCTTAAAATGTCCTGAAGTTACTTTGGAACTAATCATTAGGCAAGTGGAGAATGAAAGTTGCTTGGTAAGTTTGGGAGATTTCATGATGAAACTGCAGAGCTTTTCTTTCTGGGTAATTTCCTGGTTTAAATAAGAATTATGTACTTGTGTTATAAGCAGTTGCTTTTCACTAGTGGCTCAATATAAACCTACTTGTGTTCTCCAGCTGCTTCTACAACTCCAGCTACCAGCACCACTTGTACAGCCACGGTTCCTCCACAGCCCCAGTACAGTTATCATGACATCAACGTCTATTCTTTAGGAGGGCTGGCTCCACATATTACCTTAAATCCAACGGTAAGTTTTAGAGCTGATTTAGTTTGCTGAAAGAATTCTTACAGCCAGGGTTGATGCAGATCTCAGCTGGTGGGAGCTATCAGGACTTAAGTATAAAAGGAGCCTCTGTGCTCCTTTCATCCAGTCACCAGCTCAGCTCTTAAGTTAATCTCTGTATCGTTACTCAGCTGCAACTTGGTTTGAAAAGTAATAATTGGTCCCAGTTTCAGATTTATCAAATACTGTAATAGCTGCATGGGGAGCATGGGATTAGTGCACAAGCTATGACAGTGCACTTCCAAGTCACTCAGATAATGCGGGTGTCGAGGGTAGGTGGGATTCCAGTGTGCTTTATTCTCCAACTTGCCTAATCCCCTGCAGATCCCGCTGTTCCAAGCCCACCCGCAGCTGAAGCAGTGCGTGCGGCAGGCGATCGAGCGCGCCGTGCAGGACCTCGTCCATCCCGTGGTCGATAGATCCATCAAGATTGCCATGACGACCTGTGAGCAGATAGTCAGGAAGGACTTTGCCCTAGATTCGGAGGAGTCACGGATGCGCGTGGCCGCTCACCACATGATGCGGAACCTGACTGCTGGGATGGCCATGATCACCTGCAGGGAGCCCTTGCTGATGAGCATAGCTACCAACCTGAAAAACAGCTTTGCTACTGCACTGAGGGTAAGAGCCCCATCTCCTCAAGTTCATATCCAACTTACAGGACTGTAGGCATCCAGCATTAGCAAATCAGTTCTCCACAATGTGGACTTTTTAATTAATTGCACAGTTTAACTAGCATGGAGGTGAATTCACTGGATGAAAGTTTTGTGACTCAGTGGAATTACAGTGAAAAAAGTGTGTTGAGATTACAGGTCATGTCAGACACTCTTAAACTGGGATGGTGGATCTTACTACATGGCACACAAACTTCCTGACTATCTTTTTATTTTGCCCCAGTGTTCTCTCCGGTTTACTCACATCATGGAAGCCTTGGAGGCATGAACTTTCTGCAGGGTTTGAGGCAGGAAAGCTGAAGTGGGGAGGACTGAATTGATTTTGGTGACATCTTGGATTGTTTCAGCATGCATGCTTCAGGCAGATTTTATCTACTTGTGCTGCTAGCAGATAGATGGTTTAGACTGTTCTGCACAGCTTGTGAATTCATTGGGTTTTCTAGAGGCTCTTTTCATGTCTCCTAATGAAGAAAGTTCAAGCTGAACTATATGGAACAGTTTGTGAACTGCTGACCACAACAGCATCTACCCCCAAAATTGTTGCCATCAGTGTCAGCAACAGGCACAAGAGCATAAAGATCTCGGAAAGATCAAGCACAGCCATACTTTAAGCAATTTGAAATTAGTCAGGTTTTTTATCCCTGAAGACATATGACATTGGTGCAAATCCAGTTTTAATTCAAGGAAGTTTTTTAAGATGTAATTGTAGAAAACATTTTGTTGCAGAAAAAGTGCTGTATGAGACATCTAAAAATTCTTACCTGGCTTATTGTTATGAAGTGGTTTAATAGAAATAGTGTAATTTTCAGAAATCAATGAACAAGGGGTAGCTCTTAACAGACAAGGAAATCCAAGTAGATGGGACAGGCTGCCTTTATAGACGTACTCCATTTCTAGTGGAAGTTGCTGCTTTGCACCCTGGAAAATAAGTGCATCTGTTCAGGGTTCTCATAAAGCAGACTCAGAGAAGGAAGGAAGGAAGAAAATCTGATTGCCTGTAAGAAAGGGAAGCCACTTAGGGAAAAAGGCTTAGGACTGCTGTTTTGCACTCTCAGTGCTGTGCCTTTGTATCTTCCAATTACAACCCAGGAAGCAGGAAAACTTCTACTGTGATGCAGAGCCTTCCCTGCATTAGCATCACTCTGTGTGTGTCTGTTTAAAGCAGGGCTTTATTTCTGTGCCCTGGAGATGGGTAGGTGGAGAAGATGGAGAACTCCTGCTGTTTTGTTCCTTGTTGAAAGTCTTTACTGTCGTCTTGCCTACATGTTTTATTCAAAGCTATGCAAAATTAAATTTAATATTGTATATTCTACGGGAAGGGAGTGTGATCCTAAGAGCATTCCTTTTTATTGCTGGTGTTCTGTATAGGCAGTGGTGCAGATTTTAAGGCTAGTAATAATATACAGGGAAAATGTACATCCTTCACTGATTATTGTGCTTTTCAATAGGCAGCCTCCCCACAGCAGAGGGACATGATGGAGCAGGCAGCTGCCCAGTTAGCACAGGACAACTGTGAGCTTGCCTGCTGCTTTATCCAGAAGACAGCTGTGGAGAAGGCAGGCCCTGAGATGGACAAGAGGCTCGCAACTGTAAGTATGGGTCTGTTGTCTTTTAGCAGTGTTATATGTGCTCATACACATCCAGATGTGTGTCTGAAATGCAGTGTGGTGTTTGTGCTTTTCCCAGGAATTCGAGCTCAGAAAGCATGCGAGGCAGGAAGGGCGTCGGTACTGCGATCCTGTTGTGTTAACGTACCAGGCTGAGCGGATGCCAGAACAGATCAGGTTAAAGGTGAGTTCTGTTCTGCTGTGGCTCTTCTCCCTCCTGATGAGGAAACGTGGATGGCACAGCATCAGCTGAGTAATCAG
The DNA here is from genome assembly GCA_013400735.1 of Pomatostomus ruficeps. Lineage (NCBI taxonomy): Eukaryota > Metazoa > Chordata > Aves > Passeriformes > Timaliidae > Pomatostomus > Pomatostomus ruficeps. Next base: position 68,784 of record VYZT01046170.1, read on the forward strand.
ATATTGTTTGTCTTGCCTAACAGTGCAGCTGCTGCTGTTATCTTGATTAGTATGGAAACACATAAATACATTATTCCAAAATGAGTGTTTATATAATTTTCTCAATTCCTTTGAGTCTCTTTCTGTGCAGTTCCTGTCACTGACAGACGGTTTGTCTGTTTTGTTGTCTTTATATTTTCTTTTCTTTTGTCTCCTTTATATTATCTTCTTCGAAAGGAAAGCAGAGCATTTCTCAGTATTCAGTTATTTCTGTTTCTGGGAATGTGAGTTTCATTTTTAGAGCAAAATCCCTCTGTTAGGAGGTGTGGCCACTCTGTCTAGGCCACTCTGTTTAAGGGTAGCTACCTGTTACACAAACTGTCCTCATTTTTTTCTGCCTCAGTGCTTATCAGTGAGGTTATGCCTTTTCATTTCTTTGCAAAGGTTGGCGGTGTGGACCCAAAACAGCTGGCTGTTTATGAAGAGTTTGCACGCAATGTCCCTGGCTTCTTGCCCACCAATGACTTAACTCAGCCTACAGGATTCTTGGCTCAGCCTATGAAGGTAGAGGTTTCTGAATTAATCAGCTTGAGAGTACTATAGCCCTTTTGAAGACCATTGCAGAACTTGTATTTTTGTTAGAAGGACTCATAAGAGTCAAGGGTTTGTATTGCTTGGGGACGGTGGTTGAAAAAATGCATTCATTCTAATGACAAAGTAATGGCAACATAAAACTCCCATCCAGTATTAGGGGTTTGTAACCCAAACTGAGACAAGATCTGCAGCTTATTACTACATGTAGCTTCAATAGCAGTGAAACATTTTATTCAAATCTCAGGTTACTTTTGCAGGATGGTCACAGATGGCAAGTCTAAATTTTAAGATAATGAACAAATTTTCGTATGCATACATGAGGCCTTACTGGCAGAATAAGGGGGAATAGCTTCAAACTGAAAGAGGGCAGGTTTAGATGAAATATTAGAAGAAACTTCTTCCCTGTGAGGGTGGTGGGGCACTGGAAGAGGTTATCTGGAGAAGCTGTGGATGGCCCATCCCTGAAGTGTTCAAGGCCAGGCTGGGTAAGACTTTGAGCAACCTGGTCTAGTGGAAAACGTCCCTGCCCATGGCATGGGAGTTCAAACAAGATAGCCTTTAAGGTCCTTCCAACCCAAACTATTCTGTGATTCCGACTGATAGACTTGTTTGCTAGTTATTTTCACAGCTTAATTTGCTCATATGTTTGTACTTAAAATGCCAGCATAACAAACCACAGTACTGTAGAGGTCTAAATTCTGGATGCTATAATTTCTGAAGCAGAAGAGCCAACTCAGTATTTGAGTGTCACAAATGCAATCCTTGCCAAAATCACTGATTCTCACTTTCTCTTGAGCAGCAAGCTTGGGCTACAGATGATGTAGCACAAATCTATGACAAATGTATGACAGAACTGGAGCAGCACCTGCAGTCCATTCCGCACACCCTGGCCATGAATCCTCAAGTTCAAGCGTTGCGTAGCCTCTTGGAGGCGGTGGTAGTGGCTCGGAACTCCCGGGATGCTATTGCTGCACTTGGGCTACTGCAGAAGGTGAGTGTTGACAACTCATCTCTGTAACAACTTGTTTAGAGTTTATTACTCACCTGGCTCACGGATTGTCTTGCTGGTGACCTTTTTTCTTCATGTATCGTGTGGAACTGCTGTCTTTGGAAATCCAGTAATAAGATTGGGAGGGAGCCATTGTGTTCACTTAGGGTATTGTGCGCTTGGTGTCAAGACTGCTGTGGAAGAAGCAGACGTACAGAATCCTGGGACTTAGTCTTGTTCAGATGTGGCAAGTAGTGAGCTGTTGTAGCCCAGAGTAGTCTTATTTCAGATTGACTTGGAGGCTGAAAAGGTGTGCGAATTGCCTTTGTAGATAGATAGTATTGGGCATAGTACTGAATTTCTAGTGGCACACTTGGGGGGTTTATTTTGCAGTAACTGATAAATGACTGTGCATGGTGGGGTGACCCTGGCCAACTGCCAAGCATCCATCCAGCTGCTTCCTCTTCCTGCTTTTCTGCAGGGCAGGGAGAAAACGCAGGGAAGACTAGATGATGCTTGTTCAGATTATGACAGTTTAATAGGGAAAGTAAAGGCTGTGTGCACAAATGAAACAAAAATATCTACTCCCCATCAGCAGGCAGATGTGCAGCTACTCCTCAAAAAGCAGGGCTTCAGCACATGTGACATTTGCCTGGAAAGGCAAACATCAGAACCATGAATGCCCTTTTTCATCCTACTTTCCTGGATCTTTTATTGCTGAGCATGATGTCATATGGTATAGAACATCCCATTATTCAATTTGGGTCAGCTGTCCTGGCTGTGTTGCTTCCCAGCCTCTTGTCCATCCCCAGCCTACCCACTGGTGGGGGAGGCAGAGTAGGAAAAAAAGCGCCTTGATCCTGTGCTGGTGCTGCTCAGCAATTGGCAAAACTGTGGTGTGTTGTCAACACTGTTTCAGCACAGATCTAAAGCACAGCACCATATGGGCTGCTTTGAAGCAAATTAACTCCATCCCAGCCAGAATTTGTAGGCTGTTGCCAGTGGGAAGTGTTGCAGCGAGCTCTGTGAGCTGAGCTGGCATCAGTGCCTGTGTAGTAGTGCAGAACAAGTGACAGACGTGGAGAAAAATCCACTTGAGTACAGCGTAAGGATACTGAGCTGTCTGCATGAGGATCCAAGAACAGTGCCAGAACAAAAGTGACTGAAAGCTGGAGGGAGACTCTTCGTTCTTGTCTACTAGTGCTTGTACCTATTAAAGGATCCAGCCCTGACTAGGACTTGACCAAATAAATTATGCTGGCCCTGTAAAACTCATACTCCGTTTGCTGTAGGCTAACACAGATACATCTCTGAGCGCTGCAGCTCTTTCTCTGAGGAAGCTGCTCACTTACCTCTGGCACGTTCGGTAAATATTTTCTCAGGTAGTTTTCCATGAGCTATATGCAGGCTTGCTTGAGGAGGCATTGACTTAGGGAAGCTGCAGCACAAACTAACACGGTCTGTCATGCTATTTGGTGTACATACAAAGCTAGTTTAGCACAGAGAGACCCATGGGTTTGTTTGTGGTAGCATAGTTGTGTACAGTGCATGTATAGATGCCGTAGTAGCTGGTAAAATCTCACACAGTCTTACCAAGAGGTCAGCACAATTACTAAAGTGATGTTTTTTTCATGTCTTTTGAGTCTTCTGGTGATAACTCTTGCTGATGTAATGTGCAGAAGATTTGGAAGAGGACTTGTTTTTTCCTCTGCTAACAGGTTGCATCTGTTCTAGGCTGTAGAGGGCTTGCTGGATGCCACCAGTGGGGCGGATGCTGACCTCCTGCTCCGCTATCGTGAGTGTCACCTGCTGGTGCTGAAGGCTCTGCAGGATGGCCGTGCCTATGGATCTCCGTGGTGTAACAAACAAATCACTAGGTCAGTTACAAGACAACAAGAACATTGATGTAGCTTTGACCATCTTTTGGGAGTTCCTGTGTTACTCTGAATTCCCTGCCTGTTAATACTCTGCATTTCTACAGTTTGGACAGACAAAAAATAACTAGCTTTTTTTGTCAAAATTAACTAGATCTTCTGATAATGCTGGTTGATCCCAGAACATAATAGGAATCTTTAATGGAATTAAGCATCAGAGCATGATTTGGCCTTTTTTCCCTCCTTATTTTGCAGAGAATATCTCTGTGTGCTGTCACAAACAATGTGACATGGCATATGCCTGTAGCAGAAGCTTCAGCTAGGCAGTCTGCCACTTTATCCTTGGAAGAGAGGCTTCTTATGCTGAATAAACTGAAGCTCTTGAAGGGCTCTTGTGACCAGTTGTGCAGGGCAACAGATGCTTGAGGCTCACTCTTCTGAACTTCAACATTACCTTAGAGAATGCTCTAGAAGAGGCTTCTTTTGAAGCTGGGTAAAGAGTCATGGTGAATGGCACAGTTTCTGAAGTACTAGATTTGAGTTGCTTCACTTAAACTCTGTTGTTGAAGGACACTTTTTGAAAGCAGTCCAATTCTTCAGGTGCCTGATCGAATGCAGAGACGAGTACAAGTACAACGTGGAAGCTGTGGAGCTGCTGATCCGCAATCACCTCGTTAACATGCAGCAGTATGACCTTCACTTGGCTCAGGTAAAGGGAACCTGCTCTTTTAAAGGAGGAGGGATGCACACAGGCTGCTGTAAGATCTGTGGTTGAACTTCATCTTTTTCGTGTTGACAGTCCATGGAGAATGGCTTGAACTACATGGCTGTGGCGTTTGCCATGCAGTTGGTAAAGATCTTGCTGGTGGATGAGAGGAGCGTTGCCCACGTAACAGAAGCAGATCTGTTTCACACCATTGAGACGCTCATGAGAATTAATGCTCATTCCAGAGGAAATGCCCCGGAAGGGTGAGGCTATAGTATTATACAGTATATTACTTTTTTAGTGCTCGTTTATGATTTGCATATTATATAGGCAATGTCTTATATCATTCAGTCATACATCTTTACACTTTTCCTAGGGCTGCAGTTCTATGTTAGTTTAAACTGTCACTCTAATGTAAATGCGCTCGTCATAGTCAAAATAGAGGCAGCTGCGGCATCATGTGAAACTGAATGCTTAAGAAAGAAAATCTCTCCATGCACTGTGCTCCAAAATTCTGTGGTATTACGAGAAACTTGTTTGAATTCTTGCTTCATCTTAAATTTACGCAATATTGTTGCCTGTTTAAATCTGATATATCTAGGTGTCAGTACGTTAATTTGTTAATCACAATCAAATTGGACAATCCTTTCTGTTCAGAGCTTACAAAGCAATCCTCCACCAATCTCGCATGGCTTGTGTATTCACCAGCAAACTGCCCAATCCATTTGGGCAGCAAATGTTACCGCAGCACCTGGAAATACCTGTGGGACTTGCAGGCCCCCTATTCATAAGGTGGAAGCAGTTGTTGCTGGGTTTGAGAAATACATGGATTAGAGCTTGGAGAACTCTGAATTGGTGTGAGAGGAACCAGCAGCTGGCTGATGGCAGTGGCTGCCATTACCAGCACAGCTGCTCATAGGATGTCCCAGAACCAAAGTCCTTTCATCTGCAGTTGGGTGGATAGACTGTCTTCACTGTATGGCTTGACCTTCACTGCAGCCAAATCCAGTGCCCCAGTCAGGCTGTTCAGTCCTGACATCTCAGGAGCATTTTAGGGCTCCTGAAGTCCGCAGAAGAGAAGCTGCTTCTAGTCCCCATGGTGCTTTGTTGCAGCACTCCGCTGTACAAATTGGAGTGGAACTTCAAAGCTTGTGGGATTCCAGTGTTCCTTCTTTCATCATAAATGTATCTGCTTTCATGACTTATTTCTGCTATTCCAGTGAGGACTGAAAGATAGAAAGTTTTAGTATAAGAAATAATTTGCTTTCTTTCAACTCTCTTTGACTGAGCTTCCAGTTCCTGCACCTTCTGGGGGAGGAGGAATTCTAACCCAGCTCTTGCTCTGGTCTGTTGCATTAGATTACCCCAGCTGATGGAAGTGGTCCGATCAAACTATGAAGCAATGATTGACCGTGCTCATGGAGGTCCTAATTTCATGATGCATTCAGGAATTTCCCAAGCTTCTGAGTATGATGACCCACCAGGCCTGAGGGAGAAGGCAGAATACCTGCTGAGGGAGTGGGTGAACCTCTACCATTCAGCTGCAGCAGGCCGTGACAGTACCAAAGCGTTCTCTGCGTTTGTTGGACAGGTAGAGCTTTTGGAAAGAAAGGTGCTTTTTATTCAACATAAGTAGGGTGTGATGCCCTCCATTTTAAAGCAGTGTTATAACCTGTGTTAGGCATCCTTTTGAAACTTCAGGTGTATGGCAGTTTACTGTCAAAATTCTGTCTGTTTTTCATGAAGCCCCTGTCCTCCACCAAATGATGTTCTTCAGATATTGTAGCAACAGGCTGTCACTTCAGACCATGAGTTCTGAGATAAGTTTGGTGGAAAAAGAACTTGAGCTGAGATAGCTCTTGGAAATAGTTCTGTCATGCTCTGTAATGAGCCTTGACTGGTGTTGCTCCTTAGGGGTAACAGTAAAAGCTCTGACAGCCTACAGGAGGATGTCACCAGTAGAGATTCAGGTAAATTGTTTCAGATCATATGGGCAAGGGAATCCTTTTTCAAAATTAAATCATTAGTAAGGAAAATATTGAGACTTCATTAGCTGAAGTGGTGCCTAAATTTAAACAATGTCCACCATGTCACACTCTGAAGCACCTTAACAGGTGTGGTGAACATCACATCCCATCTGCCTTCTAGGTGTGATTGGGAAGGGAGATGCCCTCAGTAGCCCAGCATGTGTGGTAACAAACTCCCTGTATCTGCAGGCATCTCCCTAAAACTGTTCCTGGCCTGCAGCTCCTCAACCACGGCTGTGAGAAAGCCCCTAACATGGTCTTCTTGCATTGTGTTCTTTTTAATTTGTGCCACTACCACAGATATGCTGCAGACTTCACAGCTACTGACAAAAAGAAGCTCAGGCTTCAATGTATGGATGAAGATTGTGACTGATGCAGTAGTTTTTTTCATTTGATTTAAATGTCCTTGTGTACTGGCTTGTAGACAGCTTTCTGTTGGTCTGACTTCTACTGCATAGAACTTTTTGAATGTTTTTAATAGATACTGTGCTAAACCTACATTTTAAAGTAATATTTTACCTATTTCTGTGACCTCACCTTTTTACTTTAAATCGTGGTTCTAGAGCACACTTCAGTATAGAGTGCTCACCATACTTAGTACCCTTTTGTCCCACTTCACTCTTTATCACATTTGTTTGATTACCTTTTGTATGTATTTGATCAGTTTGGAAGTAGCAATTTAAATATACTGAAGTGCAGTGTTTATTTACAACTGTTTCCTTACAGGCTTTAGTAATGAGTTCTAAAGGAATATTTTGTAATAACTACGTTAAATAAGGTTCTATTACTGAACTTAAATGACTGCCAAAGTGTTGCTTTCTTCCCACAAGTCTGTAGGACAAGATGAAGCACAGAACTTTCAAGGCAGATACCTAAATTCTTTGGGTTTTTTAGGAAAAAAGTTTCTCCAGAAATACTAGAAGTTCTCCACATTGTCTGCTAGTTACCAGTTGTGCTGTTTTTATGACTTTGTCTGTGCAGTAGGAGTTTAGAAATAAGATGCTTTATTCGAAACCCGCAAGTTTTCTGCAGTATAATTTGTTTCATTTTGATGGTTCTAATACTGTGGGTAACAAATAAAATGAGGTCTCTGGGGGTTTTTTAGATTTATATTACTAAAACAACTCCCCCATGCAAAACAAAAAAGCCCCCCCAGTCTTTCTGTGCTTGTAATGTTCACGTAAGGAAAATTCACTTTCAAAATGCAGTTTGCTTCTACAGAATGTGGCTGCAAAGTAGAGGTGATTCCTGAGCTAGGAGTGGGAGTCTGCCCTTCCCAGAGCTTGTACTCCTCGTGTTCTTCTTGCAAGGTTGAATGCCGGTGTCAGAACTGATACTGAAACAGGCTTCTCAACTATGCTGATAGCTGGAAAGATTTAGGATTCAAAAGATTATATTTGAGAATAAATGTGTTTACTAAAATTGTGTTGCCACCCTCAAATTGCCTCTCAACATTAATCTCTCTGGAGAGTATGGCAAAAATTAACTGTGACAGGCAAGGTGGGTGCTTTATAAAGGGTGTATTGTTTGAAATAAACTGTAAAATGAACTGCCTGTGGTTAGGGTGCTGAGGTTTCTTCCTTTCCTGGTTAGATGCATCAGCAGGGGATCCTGAAAACGGATGACCTGATCACCCGATTTTTCCGTCTTTGCACTGAAATGTGTGTTGAGATCAGCTATCGAGCCCTGGCTGAGCAGCAGCACAACCCTGCAGCCAACCCCACCATGATTCGAGCCAAGTGCTACCACAACCTGGATGCCTTTGTGCGACTTATTGCACTGCTGGTGAAGCACTCAGGGGAGGCAACCAACACAGTCACAAAGATCAACCTCCTGAATAAGGTTGGGAATCCTTCTTGTCCTCACTGCCTTTGAAAGTGTGTTGTTGGCTGTTCCTTCGCTGATAAACCTGAGATGTAGACCCTAATGTAGGCTGCTGCTGAAGTGTCTGGTGAGAACTTAGTTGGGTTGGTCACTGATAAACTTCTGAGTCAACCACCAAGGTGCCAGGTGGCTTTCTTGTTCACAAAGATTTCATCTCAAACCAATCTGAAATTCATCTCTGTGCCTTGAAATGAAAAAGGCAGCAGCTGTTGTTTTAAGGTTGTTGATTCCTGAGTGTTTACCTTGATGTTGTGAGGGTCTTGCCTTTGCTCTTACACTGGTTTTATGGCTGGATGGTCTTAGGTAGTTAAGACCTTCTGACACTGCCCAGTCAGTCATTGTGGCTGTGGCCCAAGGGACAGGAAGAGCAAAGAATAGTGGTTGGGAATTGCTAAAACAAATTGTAGTATTCATTTATGCAACACTTCCAGTAAGTAGAATTTTTGGTTCTTTTTAGATTCTACTGATTTTTTTTTAATTGATGGTTAAAGTACTACCTATAGTCTGACTTGCAAAGTAATTTTTGCTGTCTCCACGTGTCTTAATCTCCTTAGGTTCTTGGTATTGTGGTGGGAGTTCTTCTGCAAGACCATGATGTTCGGCAGAGTGAGTTTCAGCAACTTCCTTACCATCGCATTTTCATCATGTTGCTGTTGGAATTAAATGCTCCTGAGCATGTGCTGGAGACCATCAACTTCCAGACACTCACAGCTTTCTGGTATGTGTTTGGGATTGGCCACAGTGCTCATCCTTTCTTGGTAGGATCAGGGATTTTCACTTAAAGGCTATCTGACTGTTCTTTGTGGTGGCTTAATCACCTTTGGAGTAACTGGTTCTACTGTGGACTGACCACTGAAACTTGCTTGTTTTAGGGAAGATGACTGGTAAAACCCAAGGTGCTCAAATGCCTTTGCTTTTAGGGCTGTGTTTTTCCCTCAATGTTATGAAAAGCAATCTTATTGCTGTGCACTTCTAACCTGCTCTAACTTTTCTTTCAGTAACACATTTCACATCCTGAGGCCTACAAAAGCTCCAGGTTTTGTTTATGCCTGGCTGGAACTGATCTCCCATCGGATATTTATTGCAAGAATGCTGGCACATACACCACAGCAGAAGGTGTGGCTGCAGTTTATCTTTTCTGAATTAAAAAGCTCACCCAGATGTTTTATCTGGTGTGGTGCTGTTTCACATCTCTTGAAGTGCACTAGTAGCATGGCTGTTCTGTTTTTGTTGTCTTCCATATTCACAGTAACCTAACTGCATGGAGGAGAGTGTGTTTGTCAATAACTATGGAATACAGGGTGAATTGAATTCATAAACATGCCTTTGTCAATGTCTAGAAGAGCTGTAGCCTTCCTTCTAGGCCAAATATTGTCAGCTCAGTATGGCATGTTGAGAGTGCTGGAGACACCCATGGCACAATGATGTGCAGCTGAAGCCCTTGGAATGAGCTGTGCTGCACTCAGTGCTAGAGCTGGCAGTTGCTAGTTCTTTCATCCAGGTTTATATAAAAACCAATCTAATTACAGTTTTGAAATCAAGGTAACTGGTCTTCACTGCATGTTTTCCACCTGCTGTTCTTCTCTTGACAGGGTTGGCCTATGTATGCCCAGTTATTGATCGATCTATTCAAGTACTTGGCTCCTTTCCTTAGAAATGTGGAACTCACCAAACCTATGCAAATCCTTTACAAGGTAAAAAAATGTCAACTAATAGATGCCTCCAATCAAAGTTGTCTGAAAGTAGAAGTATTCTGGCAGCAAAATAGAATTAGCTGTTGTTTTCTAACTTACACCTTAGAGTTGAATGTAAATTTTGGGGGAAGCTGCCTTCCCAGATTAGTTTCCTTCTGGTGATGTTAGCCACATGATATAGAATGATGGCTCTGCAAGCTTTGGGACAGTTTCAACAGTTACACACCTCTTACATTTAATATTTTATTTCACAGGGCACTCTGCGTGTGTTGCTGGTCTTGTTGCATGATTTCCCAGAATTTCTTTGTGACTACCACTATGGGTTCTGTGATGTGATCCCACCTAACTGTATTCAGCTAAGGAATCTGATCCTGAGTGCCTTCCCACGGAACATGAGGCTTCCAGACCCTTTCACCCCCAACCTAAAGGTAGAACTTACTTTAAGGAGTTTGATAATAGAAAGCTTTACTGCCCAAAGGTTAATGTTATCTAATTAAATCTTTGGGTATACGCTAGGCAACTAATCCTGGAATGATTAGAAGGAAACTCTCTCAGGCTGCTAAAGCACTGTCCTGTTGCCCTTCTCTGCCTGAGCTGTGCAGGGTGATGGGAGCGAAGCTGCAGTGCTCATTATCACTGAAGCAGTCACATATATATGCGAATGAGGCTGTTCTTGACTCGAGTGGATGTTTGTACCTTTTGAAACCACCAGACTGTCTGGACTGTACATAGGGAGACCTCTAAGGCACTGGCTGCATTTCCCTATGGCCTTCACCCCTGAATTCTTTTGTCCTCTCAGTTCAAGACATCACGTAATAAGTTGCCATATTAGAGATGAGGTTTCTTCTGAAATCTGCAAAAGTCACGTGTTGCCATTTCATTGATGGAAGGAAAAGTTATCAATAGCAGTAGCTGATGTAATATTGCTTACAGATCTGCTTTTCCAATTTGTTGCGTTGCTGATGGTTTAGTTGGCTGGGTTTTCTGTCAACAGGTGGACATGTTAAGTGAGATTAATATTGCTCCACGAATACTCACGAATTTCACTGGAGTGATGCCACCTCAGTTCAAGAAAGACTTGGATTCCTATCTCAAAACCCGTTCTCCAGTCACCTTTTTGTCTGACTTGCGAAGCAACCTACAAGTAAGTTCGAGGTTTTTGAGATTTCTGTGGATGCTCAGTTTAAATAATGTGGCACAAATGTTCTCACTGGTTCAGCCACCATCCTTTTGTGCAGGAATTTTCTTGGTGTGTTGGCCAACATGTGTTCCAGGCAGCAGAAGAGCCTGTGAAAATGCACACTGTGAACAAGTCTTCTGCCACTCCCTGGTATGGAGTGTTGAAGCCTTTTAGAATCTGATTAAATTTGAACTCCAAATAGATGAATTGTTACAGAAATATATGGATCCTCATGCTAATGCTTTTAAGGGGAAAAAAGGTCAAATTAGCTAAAGCCTAGTTCAGTATTGTGGCTAAAACGTCATTTCAGACATCTCACGGCTTGGCTTGCAGCAGAGTTGAGGTCTGAATTTGGGCTTCCTCAGAGAATTGCTTAGGCAGAAACATTCACACGAGGGGGTGTTTCAGCCAGCCTCTGGCACTGCTGGTGAATTCACATTGCCTTACCTGATGTTTTCCTTTAGGTAGAGAGGAAAAAAACATCTGTTGTGTCAACACTTTGATGATGTTTTTGAATATATATATATATGTATACACACACATATATATGCGCTATAATGCTAAAAAAGGCTAAATGCCAAATTGAATTTGTGGATGTCCCAGCATGTTGTCTTCTGGATAATCAATAAGATACTTGGATGCTGTTGTTGTACACGCTGTACCTTCCAGTGCTGAAGGAATATCTACAGCTAATGGCTTTCATATCTTTGCTATTAGGTATCAAATGAACCTGGCAACCGCTACAACATCCAGCTGATAAATGCACTGGTGCTCTACGTAGGTACTCAAGCTATTGCACACATTCACAACAAAGGCAGCACACCCTCCATGAGCACCATTACCCACTCAGCTCACATGGACATCTTCCAGAATTTGGCAGTAGACCTGGACACTGAAGGTGAGCTGGGAACTCTGCTAGTTCATGCCATGTCACATTTCCAGCAATGGACCCTCACTTTAAAAAGGACATTGGGGTGCTTGAGTTTGTCCAGTGGAGGGCAAAAAGGCTTGTGAAAGGCCTGGAAAACATGTATTGTGAGGAATGGCTGAGGGAGCTGGTTTTGTTTAGTCCTGAGGAGGCTTGGGGGACCTGAGCTCTGAAGGGTTGTTGTAGTGAAGTGGGGGTCTCTTCTTCCATGCCTGCAGTGAGGGGACAAACAGAAATGGCCTTAAGCTGTTACAGGGAAGATTCAGATTGGATATTAGAAAGTTTTTTCACTGTTGGTGTGGTCTGATATTGGAATAGGCTGCCCAGGGAGGTGGTGGAGTCGCTATCCCTGGAGGTGTTCAAGAGGCATCTGGATCTGGCTCTGGGTGATGTTATTTTGTGGTTATGGGGTTACAGTGGTAGTGCTGGGTTGATGGTTGGTCTTGATGATCGTAAAGGTCTCTTCCAACCATGATGATTCTGTGATTTCATGTAACTGATAGTGAATTCACACACAGGAATATTAAACTCTGAATATAGGAGCAATGTTCTAACCAAAAGTTCAAGGTATTAAAGGGAATTAGAAATGCCTTCAGTGAAGAATTGAATTCTTACTTCTCCATCAGCCTGGGTTGATACAGCTTTTACATATCTTCAGTTGGTTTTGTTTCTTGCACCTCCATAAGGCTCCCAGACTTTAATCTCAAGCACTCCTGGTTGCTTCTTTATTCCCCTTTGTGTGCGAGGGAAGCCGAGTGTACTCAGTGTTCTCTCCTGCAGGCCGGTACCTCTTCCTGAACGCCATCGCCAACCAGCTGCGGTACCCCAACAGCCACACCCACTACTTCAGCTGCACCATGCTCTACCTGTTCGCAGAGGCCAACACAGAGGCTATCCAGGAGCAGATCACCAGGTGAGAGGGAAGCCATTTAACTTGCCAGCATTCACCGTTTTGCTTTCCTCCCTTCTATATGTTGGATCTTTGAACTCTAACTGTTCCTACTTTGGGATTTCAGGGTTCTCTTGGAACGACTGATTGTAAATAGGCCTCATCCCTGGGGTCTCCTTATTACTTTCATTGAGCTGATTAAAAATCCAGCATTTAAGTTCTGGAACCATGAGTTTGTTCACTGCGCTCCAGAAATTGAGAAGTGAGTATAACTTAACCACAGAACCATTAGAATTCTGTATCTCTGAAGCAGCTGCACCTTGAGTTTTTGGTGCTGTCACAGCACCCATTTGCTGCCATAAATGCACCTACCATTGCTTTGCTTCCACGTGCAGGTTGTTCCAGTCGGTTGCACAGTGCTGCATGGGGCAGAAGCAGGCCCAGCAAGTCATGGAAGGGACTGGTGCCAGTTAGGTGAGCTGCATCCTGCTCTGTAAGAGTGCCAGCCTGGAGGTCCCATCCCATCGACTGTCTGAAGACTCCGTAAGGCACCTCCTGACCTTCCCAGCCCCCTTGATTGGGTAGACGCAACAGACCCTGGGTGAAAGTCTTATGTGGGCATGTTCCAAAGTTTGAAACAAATTTTTTGACTTTTGGCCAAACTTCAGAAGATGCTGTGAATATCATTTGAACTAGTGTAAATACAAGGAACAGAAACATTTGTCTGGACTTTTGGGTTTGTGCAAATTGTGTAAAAGGCAGGTGGGTAACTGGTGCCTGTCCATCTTGTAATAAAGGGGCAGCTGCTGATGCCAAGCACTTGTCTGGGGCAGACCTCCTTGTCCTGACATTCCCAGACTCCCAAAGAATATTGAAAAGCCAGTAACTTATTTTTGTTTATGTGGATGGGGGACCTTTAAATCACTAAGTTGTTTAAAAAAAAAAGTGGATGTGTTTGGAATATGGGAATTCTATGGAGTACAGGAGGGGTGAGGGAGGGGTTAAGGTTCAATGTTGCTTTCCCCTCACCCTCATCAAATGCTGCTAGACAGCGAGTGGCAGTCAGAGAAGACCTCCTTTTTGTTGGAGAAGAAACAGGCCCTTTGATTGAGGGTCAGCTGTTTTCAGTAAATAAACCAGAGACCAGGCCTATAGCTTTTTTTTTTTTTTTTT
>VYZT01046170.1:82736-154614 GCA_013400735.1 Pomatostomus ruficeps
AGTTGTAAATTTTGAAAGATGAGGGGTAAAATCTAGACCTTTTCCCATCCTCCCCTGTGACCACACAGTATAAGTTTGTAAAAAAAAGCTGAAAAAAAGGAAAAAAAAGAAAAAATTAAACAAGACAAAAAACCCAAAGGACCAATACAGCCCATTTTGTAAGGATTTTCAATGTTTTGTAAAGTATTGGTCCACGTGTTGTATTTTGTAGCCTTTCTAGTTCTTGGGCTTTAGTTCTCCCACTCTTGTATGTATGCCTACTGTAGTTACACATTAAAGTCATGACATGCAGCACGTGCCACTGTGCTTATTCTCTGCAGTTCTATCCTGGCCAGTTGGTGTCTTTCAAAGCCTGTTCCACCCATCCAAAACCTGCAGTTTTCCAGCGTGTTTTGGGCACTTCCTGTTGAAAGCAGCTGGGTTTATTCTCTAGCATGAGGCCAGCGGGCAGTTGTGATGACTAGACAGGGTCTTGCTTTGGAGTGCAATGGAAAGGACAGTTGTGTGGAAATAGAAATGGCTTAGCTGCAAGTTCATAAGCAGAGTTTTTGTCAGACGGGAGACTGCAGTGCAGGCGTACAGAGTGTAGTTTATTTCTAGTGCCTTCCACCCTGCTGCTGTGATCTCCCTGCAGCCAGAGTTTCTCCAAGGTTGTGGTTAGCTGTCATGAGGGTTGGCAGCTTCAGCTGTTAATACTGCAAGGTCCTTTAACCCAGCAGATGCTAGGAAATAGAGGTTCACTGCTTCCTTTTTACATAACATCACTGGTTTGTTAAAGCTCATTGCCTCTGTGCTGTGGGGAGAGAGGTCAGGATTTCCGTCTCAGGTTTAAGGGGTTCCTGGCTTTGCGTTTGCTGCATGCAGGAAAAAACAGCTCTGAGGGACCACTGAGCCAGCTGTGCCAGTGAATAGCAGCTCAAAGGGAATTCTCTCTCTCTGTTCTAGGTTTAGTCACCTCTGTGTCAAGGAGTGGATTGTGGCTAGGTCCTACGATTCCATGGCATTTCTTTGCCAGGTCAGCAGCTGTGCTGAAACAAAGGCTTTTGAAATTGGAATTTTTTGGTTCTGCTGTTGCCACTCCAGCTTACTCCTCCTTCTCCCACCAGCAACCAGTTTCTCTTTATCTGGTCCAGATGCCATGGAATTTTTTTCTTCCGTTTAACTCTAGCAAACTGTGTGCAGAGCTTATGGCCTTGTCCTGATGGCTCTGAAGAGTTTCTGGTTCTGTACTAATGCTGCTGTACTTGGCTGGTTCCCTTCAGATTTTAAGAGCTTTTAGGCTGGTGTAAAGAGTCTGGAAGGTGGATAAGGTTCAGCCAAGATCCCAGTAACACAAGTTAGGCTGGTAGGATGGAGGCCACTGCGTTTCGTATCCTCCCTTTGTTGCCAAGTTTTACGAACGTGGTCAGTCAGGTGTAGAAAGGAGACATTATTTATTCTGCACAGAGTGGAAGGTTTTCCACAAAACAAGAAAGGAGTGAAAAAGCAAGAGGATATATACAATGAAGTTTACCTAAACCCCCCCCAATCTAATACATAGTTTCTGCCTGCCTAATGCAGAGTCATTCCGCTTGTGCTACCTCGTGTAACTCTTGTCACCGCGCCTGCCTGGGCCTCTTGGGAGGTGTCTGGTGGTCCTTTGGGGAGGTGCCCTCTACTCAGTTTCAAGCAGAGTTCAGCTCAGGACATGCAGAATCCAAGGCTGAGTGCCAAAAAAGATGTGCAGCTCTGGCACCTTCTTACACAGTCACCAAGCAGGACATAAAATAGAAAAGCTTTCCATAAGCATTAAGCAACACCTGTTTAACACACCTGATAACATCTATTTGTATTCTAAAGTGGGGTTAAAGATGAGAATGATACCATCAGCTTCCATCTGCAACAGAAATCAAATGAAAAGACAGAGGATTCTGCTTAAAAATATCAATTTTCCTTTGGAAGTTTTTAAAATATTTTATTAAAAACTTGCACATTCTTTCGGCTACTGTTGTTCCCTGTTCTATTTAAATCCTGGAGGTAGCCATTTCCTTATTCTCCATATTTTGATATACAATTCTAGCACTAAAATAAAAAGCACACAGGTTCGTATTAACAGGACAATTATGGGATGTGGCATTTTATTCAAAATTCCTGGTGCTCTTGGAGACCATCCAAATAAAATATCCCACCAATGATAATTTCCATCTTTTTTTACTCTTTCCATTACCTAATGGATTTCTTTGGGGTTGTGATGGACTCTTAATCAAAGTTTTTCTACTCGTCTCTTTAGCTTCTTATAACAGCCTTTGCAAATCTTTATTTTGTAGCGATTTCTTTACTAGTGTAAGGCTCATACCCATCGGGGAGATTGTATACTTGAAATTTACAATTTGTTTTTATTAGTTAGAAGGAACTTCCTGGGGATAGTAAGTTAAAATCACAGCCTCTGATCAAGGTAGATTTACAAACATAAAAATTAGAATGTGATTTAATTCTAAGAACCCTTGTTCTGTACAGCTGCTGTTTCTTGTTACATGATTTGACTGGACAAGAAAGAATAAACGGATTACCTCTGTAAGCTTCAGATTCAGAAAGGTTAAGGCAATTCAGGTAATCATGTCACAGTAAGGGGCTTAACCAAGATAAAATTATACCAAGTTTGACATCTGGCACTGTCTCTGCAGTTCTAGTCTGTGCAGTTTTGTTTGTGTAAAATAATTACTGCAATTAGAAATGCTCCTCTCCCTTGAGGGCATTCAAGTTCTGTGTAGGACAGGCTTTCTTCCCACTACAGTTCATGAAGTTACTTTTTTATTTTTTAGTCCTTCATGTCCAGCGTGGGTAGCTTCTCACTTAATCTGGTTCTGTAGTTTTCTTCAGTTGTGAATGGTGGCTCCACGGCTCCTTGGAGTTTTGTAGCCCTGTATGTTTGGAGAAGAACGTGGTACAGTCCTTTCCAGCACTTTGAGTGGCTTACCATTCTACAATCTTAGACATACTCAGTCTCTCTCTGGATATCACGGACAGGAAGGTCCAGTCCAGTTGGACTTCTGCGTTGGAGGTACCGGTTGATAGAGGACAAGGCTTTCCCTAGAGAGGTAACGTAATTGCACAAGTATTCTTGGCCCAAGATACCCACAGACTGGGGTCTGTCTACCTGACAAAGTCTCCTGTATATCGTCATCACCGAGTTTGTGTTCATTTATCCAGAAAAACGAGTTTTAACCCAAACCCCAAATTTTAACCAAGATACCGAATGTTATATTTCTTGTTATATTCCTCTGACCTGTACATTTTCCAATACGATTTATTTGGAGAGACGCAGGATACCCAGATACCACTTTTAACAATGTCTCCATGGAGGACATCGGCAGCTGTGTGAAATCCCGGTCACATTCACCACTGACCCATCTGGGTCACCAGAACAAGCTCCCCTCAGTGCTTTTAAACCACCCTGTCCCCAAGCACTGCAGGCAGGGCTGTAGCTGAGCTTTGTCATGAGTGCAGTGTGGGTTTTGCTTGTCTGCAACACTTGTAACTGCAGCAGCAGCAGCGAGCCCCCTGCTCTGAGATGGGGCTTCACACCCTGTTGCAGTAGAGAGCATGGACTGAGTAAGAAAATTCGTTTTTATTAAACAGAGCTTGGCCTGCAAACCTTCAGTGTTCTGTCATGCAAAACCGAAGTGAGTTCAGGGTAGAACTGCATCAAGCAGAGGGTGTTTATCAAATTCTCAGCCTGTAGCAGCTGTGGAACTGTGACAGTGCTCCTCCACAGCAGTCTCAAGCTCACACAGAAATACCATTTGTAGAAGTAAAAGGAAGTATTTGTTATACTGAGCCTGCCTGAAGACCAGCAAGATGGATTTGTACTTGTGAAAATGTTCAACATGAAATATGTACAGGTGAACAGTGTAGAGTTGTCAGCAGGTCCACCTGCCAGATATTTACTCTGAACCTCTCTAAGGTAAGACCCACCAGCAGGATTTCTGCCCTCTTAATCTGGACAAAGAGCAGCTCTTGCCTTAAATTTCTGATGGTGAATGAGGGAATCCTCTGCTGTTCTGGCACTGGATGTCTGCCTTCCTGAAACAGCCATTAGGATGGCTGGGGTTTCTTAAGGCCTCTGGAAAAAGGTGCTATTTGTACTCCAGAGCTCTCTTTGTACAATAAGGTCACTCAAAACCACCTTTGTACTGTGCAGATACTTCTCTGTGTAGAGGTAGCTCAAAATCCGTGTGCTGTATGAGGGACAAGTGGACCCACAGTCACTCTTGCCATCCGTCCTCTCTGCTACAGAAGAGCTGGCCAGAGGCTGACCTTTTCCTCAGGATCAGCCCCAGCCAGGTCATGTCTGGGGGCACCGAGGTTCCTACTGTACCAGCTCTAGCAGCTGATGCAAGATCTTCTTCTGTCCATAGCGCACCTGCAGCGCTTGCTGCTCCCTTCGACTCAGTTTCTCGTAAGCCTCCTTGTTATTTAGCAAGTCCTGCTCTGCTTTCAGGTCTGCCCCGTAGGACTCCAGGGTCAGCAGAACGCTGTCATAAAGGAGCTTCTTGCAAGGGGTTTTAAGTCTGGAGAGAGCCTCGTTTAAAAGGGTAGAGTTTTCTTCTTCCTCACTGTCGTCTTCCCAGCCATCTTGCTCCTTATACTCCTTGAATTCTTCTTCTGACATGCACAGCACCTGCAATGACCCAGGCAAAGAGCTGTCACTGGCAGTGTGGGTACATCAGGCTTTCTTCTCTGGGGAAGAGAAGAGCCACGGGGAGCAGGTGAGTTATTCCACAGCAGCGCTTAAGGTTAGGAGGCTAAAACTGGCTTAGATACCCAATTGCAAGTAATTGTGGGTTGGAAGATTAAAACAGCAAACCTGGGTATTGGTAACAGGCTGTAAAACATCTCACTTGCACCTACAAAATTGTGACAGCTCTCGAGAACAGCAGGGACCTTGGAGCCATTCAAGGCAAGTATGTGAGTACACGTGGGTGGCTGCTTCAGGAGAGGAAGATGACTTAAGGACACCTGGGAGCTGGGCAGTCACACCCCTCACCACTGTTCACACAGGACCCTTAGTGCCAAACTGCCTTCAGGTGCTTGTCCCCTTCACTGAGCCACTCTGCACTGCCGGTCTGCCCAGCTGGGCTCTGTGCTCTCCTTGTGTAGCTCTTCCCCCACCTGGCCATTCTTACCTTGAGGGTCACAGACAGCTCCTCCTCTGTCAGCACCTCATCCCAGCCAAGCACGAAGGCACCTTCCTCCCCCACCATCTCCAGCTGGCACAAGAAGTCCCACTGCTCTAAGACCAGCTGCTGCTGCGCTTCACTCTTGGCACCTGTTTTGAAGACAGCAGAGCTGTGAACACAGCCAGGGTGGCAGTGGAGGGGGAGGGCTGATGGAGAAGGGGAAACAAGAGGCAGAAAACCAAGGCATGGCTGCACCACCTGAAATGCTGTGGAACAGGCTTATTTTTCATGTCATCCTTGATCCCTGTGTAACAGAGATCCCTGCCCCATCCTCTCCCAGAGGGGCTGTGGGTGCCACTCACGCTGCAGAGCCGCCCGGCGCAGCGTCACCATCTGGATATCAGCTGTGTCGTGGGTGTTGCCGGGGTAGGGCTCTGCGAAGCCGTACATGTGCAGCAGCTGCCAGTTGGCCATCTGCCCGTATGTGTTGAAGATCTCCTGTCCTTTCCCCACAGGCTGTGTTGTAACCATTCTCAAACATTGCTGCAAGCAGGGAGAGGAGAGCATCTGACCTGTGCTGATCCGACTGCGCAACAGGGGCTTTCAGAGAGCTCAGATGACCCTGAGCTCATCCTAATGAACACCAAACATGCAGCAGGGCTTTGTATGAACGAGATCCTGGCCAGACTCGCTGCCCTGGGCTGTGCCCCCATTCCCTGCACTCACAGGAGAATATTCCAGGTTAGCATTGTGGTTGGCCACATGATTCAAAATATCTGCTACAGGCACCATCATGGGAGGATTGGGCCCCTTCTCATCTTCATCTTCCTCCTCCAAAGGTTCCTGAAAGCTAAGACAAGGGAGATGCAGACAAGCCAGTGGTACACGCAGCTGCACAGGTCAAGCTTCACCTTACACAGACGTTCTTGTGCAACTGCCCCCTCCAACACAGCCTGTACTCCTACTTCCTTGTCCTTGCTGAAGCAAAGCCCTCGCGTCTCACCTGTAAGCCATGACAAATGCCACCAGCTCTTTATACAACTCCAGAGTGTGCAGTTTGGGGTCAAAGATGTTGGGGTGGCTCCTCATGAAAGGCAGGATGATGGAGTTGTACTCCAGGTGGATGTTAGCTAGATCTTTGTCCACAGCTTCTGGGATGCCTGTGCCCTGGAGGAGCCTTGTTCGCTCTTCTGGAGGCCTGTTGCAAGAAAACAGATTATTCTCCATCTGTGCTAGGGCCAAGGGTCTATAAACTCCTTCCTCCTTAAAAATCTCAGCTTCCCCGTGCTCTCCAGGTCCTTGCTCTCTAGCACTGCCTGTAGCATAACTCCAGGAGGGCCCCTGAGGGTGCTGCCAGTGCCAGCACAGGGCTGGAACAGAGGGTTGGGGTCACCCAGCAGGACCACGTCCCTCCCCTGGACTCCCCTCAGCAGCCCCTGCCTTCACTGTAAGGCTGCGCCTCCCCACGCCCCCCTGCTTTCCCCTTACCAGAACATGGGGTGATCCAGGCTCCGGAAGTCCTGCCACAGGGAGAAGTACGGCTGCCAGTGGGAGTTGCTGGCTGTGTACTCGTGCAGCAAGGCCAGAAGGAGAGGGACCCAACCGGACTGGCTCTGCAGGGACTCCTGGGCTACAGAACCAGACAGGATGGAGAAGACCTAAGTTGTTCGGATCTGCCAAGCCTCCCTGCCCGTCTTCAGCCTGGAGACGGGTTGGGCGTTTATTCTGGTTTGTCTTGGGTTTGTCGTGAGCTGAACCAGGACCAGAAGCTGCTGCTGTGGAGTTATGGATGAGCTCTCCCAGGCCCCACTGCCTTGCCCTCCTCAGCCTGAGGCTCTGGATGCCTTCAGGAACCAAGGAACTGTTCTTTTCCTCATCAGCGCCTCAAGGATCCTCGCACAGTCCACGTGCCTGTCACTCAGAAGTTGGAGATGTTGCACTCACGGACTTTTCTCCCTGTCCCGCACATCTCTGGGCTCCCTTAGGGAAGCGAGGGGGTGCCCAGCCCTCCCCTTCCCTACGTGGTCTCTAACAGCCCTGGAGCATCCTGTGCACATCACAGACCCATTGACTCCTCTAAAGGGCGAAGAAGACGCGAGTGGCGCAGGAAGCTCGCACTCACCTTCCTGCAGGAGTGCGTGGATGGAGGTGGTGTGCTGGGACAGCAGCGCCGTACGCGGGACGGTGAACAGCACCTCTCCTGCCTGCAGCTCCTCGGCGGCCAACATCCCGTACCCCGCCACCGCGCCCTCCCTGCTCAGCCGCACCTGGCACCAGAGCGAGCGGTGAGGGGCGGCGCGGAGAGACCAGCGCGGCCCTGGGGGCTGCCCGGGCCGCTCCCCGGTGCCTCACCTTGGGACTCAGCTCCACCCCGGTCCGCCCGCACCACGCCAGGAACCCGGAGAGGGGATCGGCACTGCTCTTCCCCTGGACGCCGCTCTCGACCGCCGCCTGGGGATGAAACATGGGGTGAAGGGGAAGGAGTCCGGAGGCTGACCGCGGCTCCCTTCAGCGCCGCCGTCCCGAGGGCCGCGGTGTCCCCAGCCCCTGGCGTCCCCCGCACCTTGAGCCTCTTGGGCGCCGACGCCATGGCGCTGCCCACACGTGGTTCCGCGTCACGTGCCCCGGCCTGGCCCCGCCCCGCGGGCCGGGCTAACGGTGGCCAGGAAGGGACAGAAAGGGCCGGGGGCAGCAGCGGCGGAAACGCGCCCGGGAGCCGCGTCCTTGCGGGGCTCGGGGGTCTCATAGAGCCCCTCTGTAGGGTCCGGCCCCCGAGCGCCTCGCTGAGGGGTCTGCGGTCCTTGTGGTGCCTCTTCGTGGGATCCAGGGACCACCCCGGGTCTTTCTGCGGGGGCTGGGGACCGTGCGGAGTCTCTCTGGGGAGTCTGGGGGCGATTTAGGGGCTCTCTGGGAGGCTTCTAAGGCCTCTCTCTGTCCCGCTGCCTCCGTCCTACCCCGGCCCTTCCCTCAGTGCCCGGTGTGCCCAGCCCGGGCCGCTGCACCGGTGCGGCCTCAGCTCCAGACACGGGTTAAACGCAGTGGGCTCTCATTAATCACGGTAATTAAGCTTGTGCTGTTGTTCAGTCGACACCACGCACACCCACCACCGCCGTGCGGGCTCTGATCTCCCCTCCAGGGCGGTCCCGAGGCCGCCGTTCCCCGGGCTCATTAGCGCCGTCCCCAGCCCCGGCAGAGGGGGCCGATGCCATCACTGGCTGCTCTAATGAAGCCAATTAGTGCGCACGAGGTGTTTGAAGAGGCCCCGCGGGGCTCTCTGCGGGCTGTCCCTGCGGCTCCCCCACCCCGTCTGCATTTGGGGTCGGCTTCAATCTCCTCCAGCCCCGTCCGAGCCGGGCCAGGCTGGACTGGCAGGGGAGGTTCTCTATGGGGCAAAAGGGTCCCTTCCTGAATAATAGGGAGGAAGGGCAGGACAATATGTGGGGTCCAAGCTCGGTATACGGAACCCAACTGCCCGCAGCCGCCTCCCTCCTGCCTTAACCCGGCTCCTGCAGAAGCGCCGCTGGGACTCGGGTCCGAACCGAGGCTGCTGCAGCCCCAGCGCAGAGCCCGGACCCCGTGCGGGGACCCCACAGCAGAGCCCAGACCCTGTGCGGGGACCCCACAGCAGAGCACAGAGACCCCACAGCAGAGCCCAGACCCTGTGCGGGGACCCCACAGCAGAGCACAGAGACCCCACAGCAGAGCCCGGACCCTGTGCGGTCACATCCCCGCTGCTTCTCCTGTCCCCCGGCGGGACCCTCCTGCCTCCTCTGGGATCGGCGGAGGTTTTACAGCCGCTCCCGCAGCATCCTGCTCCCCTCCCTGCCTGCGCATCCCTGCGGCACCGGCATCTTCCCAGGGCTCATCCCTGTGCCTGATCAGTGCCCAGGGAGATTCCCAGAACCCGGTGTTCAGTCTGGAGTGCGCTGGCAGCCTCGCTGGGGTGGCGTGGGGGTGGAAAACATCCAAGTGGGTCCCCAGACTGTCCCTGCAATGCTGCAGCAAAGCGGGGTCCCCCCTGCCTGTCACAGACACGCCCCCCAGGGCCCAAATGTGAGCCTGGATAGCTCAGTTGGGAGAGCATCAGACTTTTAATCTGAGGGTCCAGGGTTCAAGCCCCTGTTCAGGTGGTGGCTTTATCCTTTAGGATCAAGAACTGGAGCCTGTGGGCAGGAACAGCATGCCGTCCTGCTGCTGGAGCACTGTAGGGGCTATGGGGTCCCAAGGACACCCACCTCCTTCTTTTCCCGCCACCAACTCCCCAGCGCTGGCTCTGTCCCATCTGAGACCCACAGAGCCCTGCCCCATTCTTCAGCCACCCAGTACTCAGAGAGATCTTGTGTTGGATGATGAGGACAGACAACGGTGTTATTTGGGGGCACACGTGAAAGGAGGGAGAAAGACGATGGATAGAAAAGGAAGAGGCACAGCACGGCAGAGCTGGAGGTAAGGAAGTCCAGGCTGGGTTTGAAATTGGGGGTTCAGGGGTGGCTCCAGGCTGAGAGTGGGGAAAGCTATTGGGGCCACCTTGGGGCTGAGTGTGGTTGACTCTCATGGGGATGTGCAGCACCCTCCACCTGTCTTCTGGCATGCACAGGCCTTCCCTCACCTTCGGGTGTTCATCATCCCTGTCCTTACTGCCCTCTGTGCCTGCCCTGAGCTCCACTTTGGGCCCCTGCTCACCCCAGCTCAGGCATATGCTCCCTTGAAGCCACCCCTGGTGCCAGGGAAGCCACCCCTGGCCCCCTGAGCAGTGGGGACAGTGATGTTTTTGCAATGATGCTGCACCCACATCAACCCATGAGTTTATTTTATTGTCCTGACAAACTTTGCTTCCCAGCGGCTCCGATCCTTCCATATGCATGCGCCACAGCTCGGGCCGAGCTCCGGCCCACGCCTCCGTCGTCATTCATTTCTTGCCAGCAAGAAAACAAAGAGATAATAAATAGGAAGCTTATTTGCAGGGAGGGCCCAGGGGACGGCCTGGGGTCACGGGCCGGGCTGTGCCTGGCCCCGGCCGGGGCTGGCGGGGGGGCTGCAGGCAGGACAGCCCAGCCCCGGGCCATGCACACTGTGGGGCTGGGGCACTGGGGGGCCTGAGGGGGATATAGCAATCTCTATTTAATTACATTAAAATAGACTATTTAAAAAAATTATTTCTAGTAGTTAAAAAAGTGTCGTGGTTCATCCCATCCCGGCAGGGTCATGGACCTGTCCCAGGGCTTTGGGGATGCACTGGCCAGTGCAGGGATGGACCCCGGTCTGCTTCACCCTGGGCAGGCCTGTCCGGGGGATGGTCTGTCACAGCGGGTCCCAGGGGTGGGTGCTGGCAGGGTGGCCACCACGGGTGACAAAGCAGGGCACTGTGCCCCCTGCCAGCCCCACAGGCACCGGCAGACCGAAGGCAGGGGAGTGGGTGCCCTCCCAGACCCCACAGCAGGGCTGGTCCCGGGGCCTTAAATGACATGGCAGCAGTTGAACTGGCCCAGCGAGAGGAGGCTCTCCTTGGAGCCCGGCCGGAGTTTGAAGGCCAGGGCTTTCTCGCACAGCGGGAACTGCAGGAGCCTGTCCCGCAGGCTGCCCCCCTTGCCCTTGCCCGGGTCCAGCTTGATTACACTCTCTGCGCCCCCTTCCGGGCCTGAGCTCTCCACCGACTGCCGGGCAGGGCTGGTCTGCTCCCCCTGCCCTGGGGACGTGTCTGCAGGACTTGCGAGGCTGGCAGGGGTTGTCTCTGCCCCCAATGCCTGGGGATCTCCGGCCAAGCTGCTCTGGGGTGACAGGACGGCTCCTCTTTCCTTGGAAAACTCAGCTGAGGAGCCCCCAGGCTCTGCGTCCTCCTCCCTCCTTGGGGACTCAGCTCCGTTTCCCCGCAGCACCAGGGGACCCCAGCCCCCGCTCACTCCCTTCCCAGCCCAGGCTGCCCCCGAGCGCCCGCCCCGGCCCCCCAGCTCAACCCCCGGCCCCCAGACCTCCCCGCGGCCGGGCGGGCGGTGGGCGCGCAGGAAGGCTCGCATCTGCTCCTGGTTCAGCGAGCTGCTCTTCCTCTCCATGGCGCTGGGCCTCTCCTCCTCCTCCTCGTCCTCCTCTTCCTCCTCGCAGATCTGCTGCAGGGCCGGGGTGCTCTTGGTGATGGTGGTGTCAACGGCAGGGACCTTCAGCAGGGTCCCGGTGGGCTGCCGGCCACCGATGTCCCCTCCAGGGGGCAGCCGGGACCCCCCGGCAAGGCCACCGGTCTCCGCGAAGGGCAGGAGGCTGCCGGCATTGCCCACAGAGCCAAAGGTGTCTGACAAGTTGGGCCTGAGGAAGGGGAGAGAGAGACGCATCAGTACCCAGCTGGGCATCACATGGGCTGTGGCAAGGACAGGGAGCCCGCCAAGACCCTGCACCGGGGACCCAGGATGGCAGGGAGGGGGACACAGGATGGGGGGCAGCAGGGGACTCACCTGCTCTGCACCTCTTTGGCCAGGTTGTAGACGAGGCTGAGACGGTGGCCCTGCTTCTCCTGCTTCTCCCGCAGCATCCTCTCCGCCAGCAGGAAATACGTGGCCGTGATGTGGTTGTAGCGGTCGGCTTCCAGCGCCCTGCGTGGGACCAAGGGAGTTGCATCAGCACACCAGTGATGTGCTTGGAGGGACCCCGGAGCCCTGCGCAGGGGCTCCCACCCCGGCATCCTGTCACTCACTCCTGGATGGTGTCCCGATCCGCGATGTTCCCGCACACCATGGCCTGGAGGATGATCTCGTGCTCGTCCTCAGACACGCGCTTGTGGGAGGTGAGGGGCAGCAGTGAGCGGCTGGCAGGGGACGGGTCCACCCCCTGCAGCCACGAGTGGCCCTCGATCTGCTCCAGCGATGCTCGTTGCTTCGGGTCCCGCTGCAGCATCCTGGAGATGAGACTGGGGGAAAAGGAGTGACGCTGCAACCCTGCAGCACCGTGTGAACCCCAAAGTAAGCAGCTCTACCCGCTCTCCCCACCGCAGCTGCCAGGCATCTGCCAGGGCTGGGGCGCCCACCCCGGGGGCAGCAGTCGGGGTGAGGGGGGTACAGGAGGGGTGGTGCTCACTCAGCGCACTCTGCCGAGACGTGCGGGGGGATGGTGTAGCGGCAGTCCATGATCATGGTGAGGGTCTCGCTGTCGTTGGCCTCCTGGAAGGGGGGGTGGCCACACACCAGCATGTAGAGGATGACCCCCAGGCTCCAGATGTCTGCAAGAACCAGCAGCAGCAGTTCAGGTTGCACTCACCAGGGCCCAGGAGAGATTCCCCACCCCAAGGACCCTGGGAGGGGCCGCCCCACCAGCCCCCAGTGCTAATCCAGTGGACACCAGTGCTCTCTGGGATGTTCCTTGGAGGTCTTGCCCCAGCTCTTGCCCCATGGACAGGGGGAGCACACTCCCACCAAGGCAGGGAAGGACTTTCCCATCCCCACATCCAACCAAGTCTCAAGGGACTTCACCAAAGCAGCTGAGGTGTTATCACCTGGTCCAGGCAGGGAAAGGAAGGTCAGCCCTGAGTTCTGCTCCCTTATCCCCTTCTCCCAGTTACACACCCACCTATGGCACATTTTCATGTCATTCCTCAGCTTCCTGGTTCCCAAACCCCACCGCAACCATCCTGGCACTGGGCTGTGCTTTAGGAGACACTACAGCAATGGGAGAGGGACACAGCACTGATCCGGGCTCTCCAGCTGCATGGGGACCAGCTGGAGTGGGATGGCTGCCCTATCCTGGGGACAGGGATGGAGCCAGAAGCATCTTCACTGGCTCCTCCTGCCCAGAACACAAATTCCTGCAGATGTGTGGGTTTAGGATGCTGAGCACGCCCTGGGGCGCTCCGTTAATACCTTCAGCTGCTTAAGTCAAGTGTTTGAAAATTTCTCATCTGCGTCGGTTTTCTCCCTTCATTTCCCTTTGCAGCGCCACCAGCTTATTTTTCTACCGCCTCCATAAGCTATCCGTGTTCTCAACTCAGGATCCGCCTTCCCCTGAGCCAACGCTGGGCTTTTGCCTTTAAGGGCTCGTGTTTTGCTTTGCTAAATCCTCCTGCCCTAATTCCAGCCAGCCAGCCAGCTCGGATCCTGCTTCCCTCCCACGTCCCCTGTGTCACAGCAGAGCTTCTTGGAGCCCCCAGCCCAGCTCCCTATGCCCTGGGACAGTCTCCCCAGCCCCCTGCACCCTAGCCAGGGGAGGAAGTGCATTGGGAGCCATGGAGAGGAAGTGGTTTTCAGGGCGGGGATGGAGCAAAGGAAACTTTCGGAGCTCCTCCACCCAAACAGCAGCATCCCGAGCAGATTTCCTTCCGGCCTCACCCTGCCAAATAACCACCAGCGCCAGATTGCTGGCAGCTGCATTCTCACACTGCTTCTCCTGGCGGATGCCACGCCAGGCTCACAGCCTGCTTGGGCTTTTTCCCCTCTCTGGCAACCATCCCTCTATGGGATCTCTGTGGATGCTGGGATGGTCTCTGCAGGGAGGACCCTGCTGTGCCAGGGCAGGACTGGGCAGCCAAGTACCCAAGGGACAGGTTTGCTCCTTGCAGGGACAGCAGTGCCACCGTGTGCTCCTGGTGTAAGGGGCCAAGTGGGAGGTGGAAGCCAGCTGGCAGGACCATGCTCTAGGCAAGGGACAGGAGGGAGGCAGGTCCCCAGGGCACCCCACAGCCCTTACCGACAGCCGGGGCGTCGTACTCATCCCCAAGCAGGATCTCTGGTGCCGAGTAGGCCAGGGAGCCACAGCTGGTGGTGAGCATCTTGCCAGGCTGGAAGCGGTTGCTGAAGCCAAAGTCAGTGAGCTTGACCACCCCTTGCTCCTGGAAGAAGACCACGTTCTCGGGCTTGAGGTCGCGGTGCACCACGTGGAGCTTGTGGCAATAGGAGATGGCGTGGACGATCTGGGCGAAGTAGTGCTTGGCCCGTGGCTCGGCCAGGCCACCCTCATGCCGCATGATGTGGTCAAACATGTCCCCACCGTCGCCCAGCTCCAGGATGAGGTAGAGCTTGGCGTGGGTGTCGATGACCTCATAGAGGCGCACCACATTGGGGTGCTGCACCAGCTTCATGCAGCGCACCTCCTGCAGGAGCTGCCCCGCTGCCTCCCCCGCCAGCTTGCTCTTGTCGATCACCTTGACGGCCACGCGCTGCCCGGTGAAGACGTGCCGGGCCAGCTTCACCACCGCAAAGTGGCCCTTGCCCAGCGTGCGCTCCAGGTCGTACAGCCCCGCGATCTTGCCCTCGCCGCAGCCCTGTGCCCCGGCCATGGCGCTGTCGTCAGGTGGGGACAGGCATCAGGCGCTGCGGGATGGAGGAGATGCTGAGCAGTGTGGGGTGAGGGATGGGGTGCCCCCAAATACCAGGCCCCGCAGCATCACTGACACTGGGACCGCCAGGACATCAGACTCTCCAGCAGCTTGGGCAGCCCTGACACTCCACCTCCCAGTCCCCATCCTGGGACATACACACCCATCTGTATCCCCACCTCCACTTCCTAGTACTCTGGAGATCTTGATACTTCCATCTGCCATCTCCCGAGTATCCTAGGGCACCCCAGGATCCCCATGTCCAGGTCCCCAGCATCCTGAGCACTCCAATATCCTCCCTTTCAGTTCCCAGCATCCTGGACATCCCCATACACCCCTCTACTTCCCAGCACCCCAGGACATCCTGATACCCTCTCCTCCTGCAGAACTGCAGCACTCTGCGCACCCCAATACCCCTGCCTCCAGTCCCTCATCACCCTGAGCACCCCTATACCCCCCTCTCCTGGTTCCCAGCAGCCTGAGAACTCCATACCCCTACCTCCAAATCGCCAGCACCCCTGTCACCCCATACTGCCAGACCCCAGCATCCTGGGCACCCCAATAATACCAACCTCCAGGTATTCGGCATCCTGGCTACCCCAATATGCTCACCTCCACTACCCAGCACCTCTGGGCATCCCCACACCTCCATCTCCAGTCCCCAGCACGCCGGACCACACTCATATCGCCAACCTTCAGGTCTCCAACACCCCTGTCACTCCCGTGTCCCCATCTCCAATCCCCAACATCCGTGTCACCCCCATGCCCTCACCTCCAGACCTCAGCACCCTGGGCACCCCCACGCTCGCCCTCCAGCGCCCCGGGCACCCCGATACCCACCCCAGCCGCTGCCACCCGGGGCGCCCCGGCGGAGCCGCACTCACCGGGGCGCGGAGCTGCGACCGCCGGGGCTGCGGTGCCCGGGCGCGCCCGCCCCGCTGACGTCAGGGTGGCTCCGGGATCGCGCCTTAAAGGGCCCGGCCCGGCGGGGCTGAGGCCGGGCTGGTGGTCACTGCCCTCCTGAGAGGCAGCCCCCGCGGCCCGGGTGTCTGTTTGGGGTAGCGGGCACTCGGTTGCGCTTAGCGGTAACGGGGGCTGGTGATGAGCTCAACGAGCCGCCCGCCTGCCTGCGTGCTTCCAGGAGGAGAGGAAGAGCCCCCAGCCCGGGCTTGTCTCCCGAGGGTCCTGCCTTTGGAGCTCCTGCCCGGGATGCCCGCTCACGGGCACGTCCGCTGTGCCACTGACCCACTCCATCGCCCGCTCCCACCCTCGCCGGAGCCCGAACCATTGAGCCGGGAGCGCAGCCCTTGCCCCCCCTTTCCCCCTCGCTTTAAGCCCTCTTTTCCTGGAAGCGGCCCGGCGAGCGGCCGGCCGCCTCATTTAGCTCGTTACTGGGCATCGGGATGCGCACAAAGCAGATGTTGCTCCTGCAGATTAAAAAGCTCTCAGCGCGGCCGGCCGTCGTTCCCGCTAATGCCTTCCCAGAAGCCCTGGCCCGCGGCCCCGCCGGCTGCAAACAGCCCCTAATGAGCTGTGCCGAGGGCTCCGTGCGGGGGCCGGTGTCAGCGGGGACCGGGGCAGCGTGGACCGCGGGCCCGGAGTCCCCAGGGCCGGGCATGGAGGAGCCGGGGCTGGATGGGACCCACCTGGGGCCTTGGGAATGGGAAGGGCTGCCAAACGTGCCTCTTACCCAAGATGAGTCTGTCCAGGCAGGTGGGGTGCAGGAGACATCCGGGTGCTGGGGCAGGGTTCCTGGCTGGGTGTTGTGCATTGGGTGCTGAGTGTTTCCAGCAGCCACTTGCAGCTGGAGAAAATTACACATGGCGGATGAGCTCCTTGCTGGTCCTGTGCCTGCTCAGCCTGTCCCTCAAATGCAACAGGAATCAGATCGTGCCGGGACAGGGGATGTAGGAGCAGAGGAAGCCTGCAAAGAGCCCCGGGAGTGCTGCTGCAGCCAGGAGCAGTGGCTCACGTTCTGCTGGGGATGTGCTGGGACGCATGGGGGATCCTCGCAGTCTGGTGAGGGCAAAGCCTGGCCTGTCAGCCTTCCCTGCTGAGTATGTCACAGCCTGCTGAACCCTTCCTATTAGGTCTTATTCCCCCAAATCCTTGCAGGGCTGAAGCCACTCAAGGCCACAAGTGTTCCCCAGAGGAGCCTGGCTCTGGAGAGATGCAGGTTTTCCAAATGAGACATAAGAGACGCAGTTAGAACAGGTGGAAGCCTGGAGAATCTGCAGATGGCGAGTGGTCAGGAGCTGGAGGACTTCTGGAGGCTCTGCACTATGACTGGATGCTTGCCAGGAGATACAGATAGGCAGCATTCCCTCTGAAAACCAGTCAAGCTTGGCATGGTTTTGGTGAGGACACCGTAGCCCTGTTATTTCTCTATTTGGGAACTAGGAGATGTCCTCAGGCTGCAGCCTTGGTGCTGGAAAGGGAAGTGGTCTGGAAAGGGAAGTGGTCTGCAAGGACAGTGGGCATCGCTTCCAAGAAAGTTGGGAGTTTGGAGCTAACAGGGATCTGTCCCTTCCTGCAGCTGTGCAAGGCACAAAGCAGGAGCCCCCCTCCCATGCATCGCCCCACTGGCTGCCTCTTTATCCAGACAAAGCCCATTTTCCAGAGACTCCCACCTACCCGGTAGTTAGTGGAGTCATGTGGCTGCAGCACTTAATTAATAAAAGGCCAATATAAATCCCAGTAAGCATGTGGGGAGGAGGACACTGAGGCAGAGAGCGGTAGCGGCGCTTCCGGCGAGCTCGGTGGAGCAGCGAACAGCAATCCTCCCCTCCGCTCAGCGAGGTCAGTGCTTACCACGGGAAGGGTCTTGGGAGCGTGCGGGATGTGACACCCATGGCTGTGGGGCTCCCCACAGTGCAGAGGGGTCTCTCCCAGCAAAGAGCTCATTTTGTGGGATGGGGAGATGAGAAGTGGCCAGCACTGAGCTGCTGGAGCCAGGTTTGGAGCCTCAAGGCTGCTCATGCAGCAAGCACAGGGTTTCCCAGGACTTGGCTAGACAGCACCAAGATACCACCTCCTGGCCCCTTTTCCTTTGCTCCCTA
Organism: Pomatostomus ruficeps; assembly: GCA_013400735.1. Taxonomy (NCBI): domain Eukaryota; kingdom Metazoa; phylum Chordata; class Aves; order Passeriformes; family Timaliidae; genus Pomatostomus; species Pomatostomus ruficeps. Next base: position 100,247 of record VYZT01046170.1, read on the forward strand.
AGAGGCCACCTACTTTTTAGAGCCTTCAGGCCCCAAAGCCCACAGCCCAACCCTGCAGCTTCTCCTGTCCCTCAGCCGTGTGTGCTGTGGTTCTTCTCCCTGTCCAACACACAGATTCTAGTGGCACTTCCAGGCTCAGACCCTGGCAGGAGCTGTGTCAGATGTTTTGGCCACACACTGTGCACCTCAATGGTCTGATGGCTGCTGTGTGTGGGGCAGAAGAACCTGAACTGCCGCAAAGAAGATCAAATCTCAGTCCATTCTCTGCTGGTCACCCCTTTCTATGGGGAGATCATGAATGAGCCCACATGTGGGGTGCCCCACAGCCCATGAGATAGCTTTGGAGGGTGCTGCTCCCAGGTGTGTGTGGGCCCAAAAAAAGGCTCTCAAGTCCAGGGGAGTGAACAGCTGGGAGTGGTGGCTGTGCTGGCAGAGGCTGCCCCTCGCTGACACGGTGCTTCTTGGGGTTTGGGGTGCGATGGCAGTGGAGGGGACAGGCCAGGCTGTCAGCCGGTGGGCTGAGGCTGGCCGGGCCCCTCTGCACAGGTTGTCCCCCAGGACCATGCTGAACGTGCTACTGCTGTGCTGTGGGCTGCTGCAGGGCATCCAGGCTGTCCTGGATCTCAGGACTGCTGACCTCAGCTGTGGCCACCTCCAGAAGGCGAGCGGGGGGCTGGAGGGGGTGGACAGAGCCCGCCACGCCAGCCTGCAGCGGAAAGTCAAGGAGGTGTCTGCAGAACCAGCAGGTGAGTCCTGTGGCTGCCCGCCCTTCACTGAGCCCCACCAGCTGCTCGCTCGAAAACTCAGGGCCCCAAAACTTAAGTGGGGATCCCACACCGCGAGTTAGGGGATCCCCTTAAAGCAGCAGAGCTTCTCCAGGCCCTGGCTAGTGAGAGCAGCCTGGCAGCCCACCGGGAGTGGGGCTTTTTTTCTTGTGGGGACACACGACCACAGGGAGCAGAATCAGAGCTGACCCGCCAGCAGCCTCCTTGTCCAGCCTCTCTGTATCTCACAGGAGCTCTCCCAAGGCTGGGGTTTGAGCAGATGGCCCTGGGGGTCCAAGAAGCTGATGGTGACCTTGTGCAGAGAGGCAGCCTGCTGGAACCACAGGTATGGCTCCCTGAGCTTTCTTACAGGCACCCTAAAGAGCGGGGCAGCCTCAGGCCACAGCAGCCTTCTCTGTGTCCCTGGGGCTGGGAGGTTGGAGCCCAGTATGGTGCTGCTTGGGACAGGACTCTGTCCATCACCTGAGGAGCTGGGATGAACTGAGGCTGCCCAGACCTGCAAGGGGGTCCAGCACTCAAATGAATGTGGCCCAAGCCTGTGCTCCTGTGGTCCATTTGATTAACCTCAAGCGCAGCCCAGGAAGGCTCTGCCAAGCAGGAGCTCACTGGGCAGCGCTGTGTGTTGCCTGCCTCAGCCCCTGGTGCCTCTGTTTGGGCAGAAGGCACAGCACTGTTCGCTAAAGTCCAGGCTGTGCTTCAAAATAAACGTGTGCAGAAAGGCCTTGAGATGCTGTTGATGAGGCAGCAATGCCTGCAGAGAGTCCACAGGGCTCAGCAGTGATTTCCAGCAGAAAATAGAGTTGAACACGACAGAAGCCTCTGCTGCTGGCAACGCCAGGTTTCAGCAGTCACTCTTGGCTCCCTCCCACGCAGTTCTTTATTGCTGGCACAGTGGTCCAGGACCAGCTCTTCCCCTCCTCTTCCTCCTCTCTGCCCTGCAGGCATCATCCACAGAACTGCAAGCTGCGGGCCGTGAGGAGCGCTCCCCCCGCCGCTGTGTCCGTCTCCTGGAGTCCTGCCTCGGCCACCAGATCCCCTGCTGCGACCCCTGTGCCACCTGCTACTGCCGCTTCTTCAACGCCTTCTGCTACTGCAGGAAAATCAGCACCAACTTCCCCTGCGGCAAGAACTAGCGCCCGTGGGGCTGCCAGCTCCTCGCCCCTGTGTGTGCCTCCTTCTCTGCAGCTCCAATAAACCAGCCCTTTGCAAAAGCCACTGCAGAGTGGCAATGGTGTGATGTGTCCGCTTGGGCTCTTGGGGTGGTGAGGGTGGCCTGTGCACAGGTGGGCACAGTGTCCACACAGCCGACACTCCAGGACACATCCACGTCAAACCAAACGTGCCTTTCCCGGCTACATAAGTGGCGTTTCAGCAGCAGGGATGCCCTAGGTGATGTTTTGGCTATCCTGCTGTTACCCAAAAAACCGGGTTAATTCCTTGATGTGCACTGAGCCAATAGTGACATGCTCCAAAGAGACATCGATTGTTTATTTCAGAGCTGCCCCAGCCTGGGTGCTCGCTGCTATTCCACAAATCCAGCACCCCCCACCGGACTTCCCCTGCCGTTATTTACACAGAGAAGTTCAGGGTTAGTGATCTCCCAAGCACAGCCCCACTGTTAAGATTGGTTAGTAATTTCCATAGAAATCACATAACTCCAGGTAACTCCCACTCATGCTCAGGGGAAGGGTCTTCACCTGGGCAGGGTCTTTTTGACCCGCAGGTGTGATTTTTAGTGTTACAATGAAGATAGTTCAGCCCTAGGATACACGGACCTCGAGTATTTCGTCAGGTTAACAATGTACACCTAGACATCTTGCCTTACTACATCCTTAAAGTGTATTCCAGGATATTCTTGAGTGAGGGATGCTGGCTGCTGCCTGTTCCACTCATAGGTCTCCTTTCTTCCTGATTAGACTTGAAAATACACAGAGGTCTTACATCAAAGAACACCCTGCCTTAAGATAATCTTGACGCATCCCACATTTTGCAACACCTCTACATCAAACAAAACTATTTTATTTTAACAGAGCAGCTCCTGCAGAGTCCTTTATCTGAGCAGCAGAAGCGGTGTCTCGGCGGGAGGCGACACCGCGAGGTTTAGTTGTGCTCTCGTTCTGGTTGTGTGGCTCGGGGGCAGCGGAGGGAGCGGGGCGCTGGGCGGCCGGAGCGGGGCCCGGCGGGTCGGGGTCCCTCCGCCAGCACTGGCTCAGGCGCTTCCCGCCCCGCAATGGCTGCCGGGAGGGGCGCGGCCACGTGACCCGCCGCGCGTCACGTGAGGCGGCGGGCGGCAGCGCTCCCGTCTCGCCGCCGCCGCCATGTCGTGCTTCCCGGAGCTCTATTTTAACGTGGATAACGGCTACCTGGAAGGGCTGGTGCGCGGCTTCAAAGCGGGGGTACTCCGGCAAGGCGACTACGTGAACCTGGTGCAGTGTGAGAGCCTGGAGGGTGAGTGGTGGAGGAGGCCTGAGGCGAGCGGGAACAGCCTCCCCGCCATCCTGAGGGGAATGTCCGGGCTGTGGGCTGAGGGGAGGTGGCGGGGGGCTGCGGGGAGGCAGTGGGGAAAAGAGCCGATAGTGGCGTTTATGAGGCGCTGTTCCCTGTTCGCTCCATGGGTGAGGACGCACTTGGTGTCCCGTCCTGTCCCCCCACCCCGCCTCAGCTGACTCAGTTTCCCGGTCAGCCCGGCCGTGTGACTGCAGCAGCTGATACAGCGGTTTAAGGGTTTAAGGGAGCTTGGGCTCCCTCACTTTCTTGAGGTGGCCGTGTAGCTGTGCCCTGCGGGTGTTGGGGTCCTGGTGGGTTTTGACAGGCGTTGTTTGTGCCTTCGCTTCCTAAAGGGGAGGAAGCCTTTTTAAGGCCTGAAATAAGGTTATTGGCATATTCTAAGATGTCTAATATCCATGATTAATTTTTAAGGGGATCAGGTCACCTAGGAGAGTACCTGCTGTTATTGAAGGATCACTAGTGGAAATAAAATCTAGTGCACATCTGAGTAAATTCAGCAGTGAATTACCTGTCGCCTGTGATCTTGAGATCTCTTTCGAGGCTAGTTCTGATTTCCAGCCATCATCTTTTTTTCTAGATCAGTGTGTACAAACTTAGAGAACTCTGAGGATTTGTTTTTTACAGTGAGGGTGGTGAAGCACTGGCACAGGTTGCCCCGAGAGGTGATGGGTGGCCCATTCTTGGCAACATTCAAGGCCAGGTTGAATGGAGCTCTGAGCAACCTGGTCTAATTGAGGATGTCCCTGCTCATTGCAGGCAGTTGGACCACACGGCCTTTAAAGGTCCCTTCCAGCCCAAACTATTCTGCAATTCTGTGATCGCCTGTGGTCAGCTCATCTTAATTAGTTGGTGCTAAGCTGTTCCTCTGATCAATGACCTTCTTAGCATTTTTCACTCTTTGGTGTCCAGAACCTGGATCACAAATCAGAAAGATTAAAACCAGGCCTCTCTTAAAATAGTCCAGAAACACACATATACGGAGATGTTGGTTGTTTTGATCAGTGGAACTATAATTACCGGATCATTCTTTCTTCTAAAAATACTAGTTAAGCATCACTTTCATCTAGACAATTATTGCTGAGTGGTTAATTGTCATTGGCTGTTTAGATGAATCCCTGGCCAGCTGAACCCTGGATACAAGTTACCTGGATCTTCTCACTTCAGGTAACAATAGAATGGAAACAGAGTGCTGTGTTGTGCCCCAGTCTCTACCTTCCCAGGGTGTTTTTACTTAGGACAGAAGCTCCTTTTCCGCTTTTTCTTTTTTTGCAGCTCTTTGCTTGCAACACTCACTGTCATTCTTGCTGTGGAGCCCAGGGCCTACAAGAGAGCAGTGGGAGTTACTTCTGCTCTCTTGGTAGTCACAACTCTCAGTCACATGAACTGTGACTTTTTCACCTTTCCTGCAGATAACTTCCTCTCTGGATTGTTTCTGTACTTGGAGCTTCTCTTTCTGTTTCTTGCTTTCGGAACCAAGCTGCTTAAACCTAGTTCTCCCTTGGAGTGGTGTTGGCCGCGTTTGGAATGAGTCACGTTGGAGTTCCCGTATGTTTGTCGTGGTATTGTTGCTGTTCTGTCCCCAGCAGCTCTCTGGTGGCGGCCAGTGCTGTGCTCCTGGTCACGCTTCATTCAGAACCTGAAGGCTCTTCCAAATTCACTGCCAATCTTGTTCCTCTTCCACGTGGCTCGCCATGCCCCTGCATAGCATGCTTTTGGAGAGGGATTTTCCTTCAAAAGAGCGTTGTTCTTTATTACTTACATAGGTCTCTGGTCAGACCATTTCTTTCCTCTGTTGTTTTAGTGCCGATTTTCCCATTTCAGTACTTGTTTTCTGAGCTTCACAGACTTTTAACGTGTTTCTTTCTCTCCCAGGTGCTCATCTGCACTAAATCCAGGCAGCGGCTGATGTATTAGCAGCCAAAATGGCATAAATTACTGATGCGTTCTTCTCTGCTCTCTGTTTTGTCTTTGCTGCTGTCTCTTGTGTGTGAGTCTGGCTCTGCAGTTAGTCCCAGTCCTGGAGCGAGTAATTGCCTTGGCTGTGGAGAAAGCCTGAAGGACCAAGGCTGTTCCAGGTCTGGCCCTGGGAATTGGTATCTGGCTGCTTGGAGGATGTTGTGCTTCCAGGTCTGAAATGCTGCTCCCTCTTGTGTGCCCGGATCGGTCTTGAAGCGTAAAGGGATTGACTTCTCTGCTTCAGGATTTAGGCTGGCGTTTAGTGCTGGTGGAAGGGAGGAAGTAATGTTTTTGTGCCTGATCCTCTGTTGTCTCTGCATGCCTGATCCAAGCTCTCCCTTCTTGTTGAGTCAGAAACAGAGAGCCAAATGGGCTGTCTGTGGTCAGGCAGGCTCATGAGCTGGCCTTAAAAAGTGCAGAAAAACATGTCCAGGATTGAGGGGGTGTGTGAGAACTGTTTTGGCTTAAGCTTTCTCCTAAACCATTCAGCAATAACACGTTTAATCCCTTCTTTCAGCCCCAAAAGTCTTGGTGCTCTGGTTGTTTCTCAGCCAGAGGCCCTGTGCTGTACACCTGAGCTGGGAGCATTTGGAACCTGCCTGGCTGTCGCTGCTGTATCCAGTTCCAGCTTCTGACACAAGGTGTCAGTGAAGGACCTGGAGCTGCTTTCCTCCGCTCCAGTGGTGTGAGCGTGGATCTGTGCTTGAGTGGAATCTGTTTGAGGCAGCCAAACTTACGAGTCACCCAGATTTTTACTGTCAAAAGATTGGTGAGTCGTCTACAGCTCCTCAAGCTGTGGTGGCCTGTAGGAGGTCTGATACTCTGTCAGGAGAGTTAAAAGCTGCTGATGCTTTTGAACAGTGGTGATGCTTTTAAGCAGCAGAGTTCAGTCTGGGACTGGAATGTAGGTTATAGAGTGGCTTTACTGTTGGTCTGCGAAAAGCATGTGGAGCCCAAGAAGTGCACAAAAGCATCTTGAACCAGGAATGTCTTTACCCTTAGGTCGGTGTTCACGAGCCTCCTATTGTTACTACTTCTTGCTTCCGCAGCAACAGTGTAGAAAGCTGCTTTCTCTCTGATCTGCCAGTGTTGTAGAGGTGATTGGTGAGTGAAATCCAGCAGCAGGACATGTCACCTTCTAGCTGGGTGATGAGGCTGAGCAGTGGCAGGGAGTTGGCTCAAGCTTGGTGACCTCTTTTGGGAGAGGCCTTCCAGAGACTGTGCATCTCCAGCAGCACCACTCTGTGGGTGCTTGTGCCTCAGTCCGTGCAGTTGGCACATCTGGGAACTTGGATGCCATGGAAACAGTGGTGTGCACGTGGAGGTATGGGATCTGTCCCTGGAGTTTGTCTTCCCTACACCAGGCTGAGCGCAGTGTGTGCTTTTGTTGTCACTGTCCCAAGGATCTTTTTGCTCCCGTACAGGCTGCCATTTATTTGAGGTGTTCAGCACATCTCCTTTCACTGAGAGAAGAGCAGGAGAGGCTGTACTACCTGTCTCTTTTCCATTTTATCCCTGTGGTCCTGGAAGGTCCCCAGAAGGCTGGGGCTGGGCTTCTCATTCAGTATAACCATATGGGCAGTGTGTCTTCTCTTGTGTAGGGATGTTGCGGAGCTCCAGACTGACTTCAAGAGTGCTTTTGCTGGAGCTCATGGTATTCTCCCGTGTGTAGGGGGAACAGCATAGATCCTTTCCTGTGCAGCTCCTTTACTGTACTGCCAAGCAAGGAGAGGCCATCTGATGGTCCCGAAGTGTGGCCGTGCTTAGATCCATCCTGAACTCCGAGAGTGGTTTGGTCTGAACTCGGAGCCTGTAGAAGCCAAGCCATAATGAGGTGGGGACCTTTCATTGTCATTCACACAATGATATTTTGTCACTCTCCTGACATCTTGGAGCCCTGTGTAAAAGGCTGATCCGTCTGTGCTGGAACCGTGCAACAGGACTGTCCCCTGGCCCCAAGAGCTTTCTCCTGCCAGAGGAGGCAGAGTGTGCAGGTATGGTGAGACCTGAGAAGAGTACAGACCATTTCTGCCCTCTGAATACTGACTGCTCCTGCAGCAACAGAGCAGTGTCCAAAACGCTGTCCTGCTAAGCTTGGTGCCTTGTCCTGCATCCTGTAAGGGTGTAACCACTGGCTGTGGCTGTTTCATCAACTGTCCTGTTAAAACAAGCTCCAGGAAAACATCATTTATTGAAAGAAAGATGGCACTTCCATAGCCTGCTAGATCATGGTGGCAAACAAACACTGTGGTCACTGGCTTCCTGCAGGGTTCAGCAGAGGCTCTTCGCTGTTTGTTCTGGCCTCCTTTACCAGGCAGAGACCTGCTTCATAGCTTCTTCTAGCAAAACTTGAAGCAGCAGCTGAGGTCAGCTTCTCAGTACTGGTGCAGCTTCAGCCCTTGTTTGGGTCCTGCCCCTTGTTAGATGATGGTGGTGTCTGGGTTTCCTGGCGGGTATTGCTGCTCGGCAGCCTGTCAGTGCTTTCATCTTGTTTTTCCTCAGCTGTCAGCTCCTGCAGCATGAGACTGTTTTCTGCCCTGTTTGTTTTAGTTTCTGAGCGATTTGTTGCCTCTCCCTTAATCCCTGCACTAGGTGCTGGGCTGATGTCCTGCGCTGGACTTCTGAGGTTACAGAGTGACTTGGAGCAATCTGCTTTTGGAAGGGGAAAAAAGGCCTGTTGGGGATGCAGGCAGGTGAGGAGGGGTTACCTTGCCTTTTGGACAGACTAGGAGAGGGTTGCCTGGTTGAGGGGCTCCTCATGGAACATGACGCAGCTGTGCTGGGTTTGAAGCTTTGAGTGGAGTGAGTTCAGCCCCAGGAAGGGATGGGCTAGAAACACAAGCTGCTCTTTGGTGCTGAAGGCATCTCAAACTAGTGAAAAGTCAGAGGTGAAATACTGATGGAGGAAAGAGCCAAAGATGATGCTTCTCTGTGTCTGTGGCCCAGATGATTTTGCTGCCTGACAACAGAGAAGAGGTGGCGCGTCACTGCTGGTGTTGTGCAACCACAGGAAAGGTCTTCAATTCTGCAGGGAACAAAGGGTCTCTGAGTTCTTGTTGGGTGAGATTTCAGAGAATCAGCTTCAGGAGTGTCTGAGGTGGCTATAAACAGACCAAACAAACAGCAACAAGGCAAGTTGTAATGACTGCAGTCTCCTGAAGGGAGATGTGGGCGATGTGGCTCATCTGCAGCATGTAATCCCTCGGCTGCTTTACTGCCTCCAGCCTGGGAGATGGCAAATGATATTTTAATTTTTTATATAGGCGGTGATGGCCCCAAGTGCTTTGGAGGAAGATGTCAGGGTTACAGCAGATAATTTTTGTGGAAACATCAGTTCAGCTCAGAAGTTGTGGAAGCTGATTCTGTGCCTGCGCGTGAGAAGACAGATTGGCTTGCCTGGTAGTGCTTGAGCCCTTAACTTGATTCAGAGCTCTGCAATGCAGTTACAGCAGGAGAGAAGGAAGGGTTGGAAGTCTGAGCTGATGGGGCCATGAATCACTGTCTGAGCAGGGCTTGCAGGAAAGGCTTTGACTGACAGATGTCTAACAGACTAATGGTTAGGTTCCTTGTTATGTGAAAGCAAACTTGCAGGAGAGAACAGTTGCATTATTGTGGATATAAAGTCTCTTGTGAAGATGTCATCTGAAATGTCAAGGTGTTGGCACAGCAGTGTGTCGAATTAAGCTCTGGTTGTGTTTGTGGTTTCTGTACAGGCAGCTGCATGAAAACCAGAGGGCCTGATGTGAAAGTTGATAGGAGGTGGCTGTAAGTACATGTCATGGTAATCCCAAGCACTACCCTACCCTGCCGAAAAGGCTGTCATTGTGACATATGGTTGTGTTCTTGCAGGAGGCAGCTTTCTGGGAGCTGTGACCTGGCCATAATTTCCTCGGTTTTGCGGAGGAGGAGAGAGAACAAAAGTGTTGTGGTCATTCAAGTGCTCCCTTGCCAAATGCTGGCTCAATCTGTTACACAAAGTGTGTGAACCACTTGGAAAAATGCCGAAAGAGGCAAATGTATCTCTTAAAATCAATCACTGGGTTGAGGCCGTGTGCTGTTGTTGGTTGGTATCAGGAGGGGCTGGGCTCTAGGTGCACGTCTCCCTCATTTTCGGCAGCAGCTGGGGAAGAGGCACGGCAGAAGCTTTGCAGCCAGTGTCTTATCGACATGCAGTGTGTGGGATCTCTGGCAGCTGCCCCTGCCAAGGTGCTGCTCTTGCTGCCAGAGGCCAACTCCAGCTCAGTCTAAGCTTGTGTTAGGAACCTGAGCTTCTGGAGAGCTTGGGGCTCGCTCAGCAGTGGGTCCATTTATTAGTCACCGTGCTACTGGAACAGCTCTTCTGGCAGCAGGTTTATGAAACCACGGGATTAGGTAGTTCTCATCTGAGAAGCTTGACATGTCAATAGTCCTATTAAAAGCTCCCAAACCCTCTTGACTGAGGCTTGATGACTGGCCCAGCAGCTGCAGGAGGAAAGGCTAGTGCAAAGCACTGATACACTGTGGGATGCACTGAGTCAGGGTTCATAAATCCGGTCCAGTTTTTGGAAAATATGTTCCGTTTTGTCTGCTTGGATGCTAAGAGATTCAGAAAAGTTTAGTTCTGCAGTTTGTGGCTGGCCTTCCTTCTGAAAATGGATTCCAAGTGTTATATAAACATGGCCCTTATTCCAGTTGCAACATAATGTGCTGGCTCTTGTGCTGTGGAGTTGAGGCGACAAGCCCTTCATGGAGCAGGGCAAAATGTTCCAGCCAAGCAGCTCATGAGAGCTTGCTCAGAGTTGTTGAAGGAGAGCCTGCAAGGCACAACATGCAGCCTGTGTGCTTCTGGTCTAGATACAGTGCAGCTCTGACTTCCTGGAAGTACAGCAAATGCTTCTTTTTGTGTCACTGAGCCAGTAGCATCAAGTGACATGATAGCAAAGCAGCTTCTTGCAGCTGTCAAAGCGGAGTCTCAGGTTGTGATGGCACCAAAACAAACCAGTGGTATTGGACTGGAGGAAACAAGCTTTGGCAGCTTCCCTGCTGAAGGCAGATGTGGTAGGATATGCAATAGCTGCTTCCTCTCCAAGGTCCTGTATAGCTGCAAAACATCACATGCTTTTTTGGGCAGGCTTAGCTTCCCTTACAGCTCTGCACAACTACAGGAAACTGCAAGGAGGTATATGAATGCAGCTACTGCAGTTCCCTGTGCCCTCCCTTGCAATCTGAGCTTATGAGTGTAATACTCTTACCAGCACCTTTCCTCTCATATTCATTGAACATATTCATTGATCAGTTTTCCTCTATGTTTTCTCCAGTTTCTGCCAAAAGCAAACTAGTGAAGTCTTGACTTGTCAGGAACTTAATTTTCATTCCAAAGCTTGTCATTCAAGAGCTTTAAAAAGTGGGACAAAATCTCATTAAGACATAGTTCAGGTAGATTTCCCCCTTGTAACTATCTCAGCTTTCAGAAATCAAGCAATTGTAGAACAGGTGGGTGAGACCCCTTTGCATGCAGGGTACTGTCTCTGAGCTGGGCTTTTTGAAGACTTTAGGAAGTGATTATTATCAATAACAATCCTGTGGAGGCTGCATGGAGGTGAGGGACATTTCTTGTCCTGACATGATCTGGTGTGTGACTCTTGTGTTGCAGACTCACTTGAGTTACCCCGGCAATGTTTCTCCCTTGCAAGCGTGAGCATGAGTTGACCATGATTTGGTAGAATAAACCACAGCTGTTCAGCTGCAGATTACCCTGGGGAACAGAGATCTAGGTTATATCTCTGCTTTGCTTCCAGCTTTATGTGTGTAGTTGGATGGGGAGCTCTCTTTGCTGCATCCAGGATTCATAGACTCATTGACTGCTGGGTCAAAACCATCTTTGCTAGACCTCCTTGGAAATACCCGGAAGCGTCAGTTGGCTTGGAAGCTGTTTGACCCGTGCATCCCTCGGGAGCTGCACAAGCTCAGGTTGGAGCCTGAGGAGGAGCTCTCCGGCTTGTGCCCATGGCTGGGTGTGATGTCAAAAGATCAAACTCCTCCAACCAGGCTGAGTGCTTGCTCTGACCTTGGTGCCGTGGGTGCTTGTGCCATAATGCTGAGGACTCGTATGGCTCAACGGAATAGAAGGGCAGCCTCAGTGCTGCTGCTTCAGAAAAAATAGGGAGAAATGTCCTTTTTTTGTTTTCTCTGGATGGTGTGTTCACATCTGGTTTGACTCAACTCTTCCAGCTCCTCTCCTTACCCCATAAAGGTCTTGAATCCCTGGGAGGATGCTTGCCTAACTTGCCCTCTGAGGTGAAGCTGAAGGGAGATGAACATTGTGTACCAATGCAGCTAGTAGAGCTTTGAGAAGCAGGATTATATGACGTTCCTTAGTTCTGGATTCAGTTTTTCCATAGAGACACTTAAATGCTTTTGGCTCAAACAGGGCTTTTATCTTGACAGAACTCAGCATGTTGTGGTTGCTTGTTGGCCAGGACTGCAGCTTGGTTGGGCACCTGACCTGCAGCAGGGGTAACAGAGGAAACAAAGGTTTCCTCTGCTTCAAACTGGAGAAGGGGAAGACTTCTGAGCATGTTCGTCCATCGTGGGCAGGGATTGCCTACCCTGTGAGATGGATTTAAATGGCCTTCATCTTCACTAGCCCCTCTGTACCTATTAGTGCCCGAATTCTATTTTCCAACGCAATTAGCTGGGCTGATTGGATAATGCAAGACCGAGATGGTTTATGATTTCCAAGTTGTGGTTTCTGTCTTTTTGGCTTTGAAAGCTTTGCAGATGCCTCCGCATCACTGGTATCTGGGGAGAATTGCTGTGCGTGCAGTTAGGTTCTTGTTGTGATTTCTTCAGAGAAGCCTGCAACCAGACCCTTTTTGGCTAGACTGAGTGCTTAAGGTGTTTGGGTTTTTTCTCCCCCTAGAGTTCTAGCAAATCCCTCCTATAAAATCAGTAAGCTTCCGCCTTGACCTAGCACAGTGAACAGCTGGCACCAGTGTGTGTGCTCAGTTACACAGACGGTGTCACAGATTTGTCTTTAAGATGAGGCAGGGCTGGTATGGTGAAACACTGATCTTCTCCTGCATTTGGGTTGTCCACGATAAAACTGAGCACTAATATAAGTGTATGACTTAACACATGGGTTTTGTCTAGGTGATCTGTTAGAGAAGAAAGTGCCTAGAGAAGTGCTGAGCAACAGTTTTCTTGGCTGTGCTGAAAAAACTCCGAAACCCAGCCCAAAACCCTCTAGAGCAGAATTATTCTTTCTTTTTCAGACTTGAAACTGCACCTCCAGAGCACAGACTATGGGAACTTCCTGGCCAATGAAGCCTCCCCGCTCACTGTGTCTGTTATTGATGACAAGCTGAAGGAGAAGATGGTGGTGGAGTTCCGTCACATGAGGAACCATGCGTATGAGCCCCTGGCGAGTTTTCTGGACTTTATCACGTGAGTACCAGCTGGTCATGGACAACATTTGAAAAGCTGGTGTTCTTCCAGACCAGCTCTCAGACCAGCTTTCCACTCTCAGCCCTGTGCCTGCTGTGTTTTATGCAGCTTTTTGAATGAAATGGGTTTGGTTGTATCTGGAGGTCTCAAACCAGCAGCACCATATCACTGTGTTGTCAAAGGTTTCTGCTCCCAGGGAGCATGTGCTCCATTGGCACAGTGCTTGGCTGCCTTCCATCGCAGTATTGATTCAGTCTCTTAGAGGTGCCGTTTATCTTTGTTCCTTGTGTTAAATGTTCCTGGTTTTTTAAAACTGTGGTCCTGCTGCAAAACATAGGCATGCCATGCAAGTGTGTTACAGCAGTTGCCTGCTAGTTCTGAGCCAATGAGGTTGAACAGCCTTCATCAGGGCTGATGCGATTCTCTTGTCCCACCCCAGGGGCTGAGGGCCTTCCTCTGGCCCCATCACAAACTGGTTCAGGGAGTTGAGCTGGCCAAAAATTGAACAACTTTTCCCTTTTGGGGTTAAGCTTTGACTGGTTTGTTTTTCTTGGACAGCTCAGTGGGATCCAGCAAATGCCAGCACTAGGGGAAGGCAGGGCCTGGAATGCACAGCAGGGAAACACAGGGCTGCAGCAGCCTCAGCACGTCCCTGTCAGTTCATGGAAAGCCATGGGGCTTCCACAGCAGGTTCAGCTGATGTGAAAACCTTGAAACTGCCCAGCGTTCTTGAGGTATCTTCTCTCAGAGGTCTTGCTCAACCCTCTGCTTCCCAGTGTGCTGCTCTTGTATTGTTTGATAATAAAATGGAATTGCAAGTGGCGGAGGGATACCAGTTGTCCTATCTTGCATCTGAGACATGGAAGTAAAGTAGACTTTCTTCCTTTCCTTAGTCTATATTCCTATAAGCTCTAGTTTGGCTTGCAAACTGCACAGCCAGTGGTCTCCTCTAACCGCCAAGGAGCTGTCTCATGGACAAAAGGGAGTTTCTGGTTCAGTAGAATGTGCCTTTAACTTGTATTTCTGAGAAGGAGGTCATACTCTGTTGTCAAGTGGGATAGTTAATGTATCACCTCTGGTACAGTGAGCCGGGCAAGTGCTCTGGCAAGTGATGTTTAATCTTGCATTTTTGGCAGTTGTGTGTGTGTTACCCTGCTTACCAGCTACAAGTTTTTGAATGATGCAGGCTGATGTAGAAAGACTTTTGTGGTTGATGGAAAAATTTTAAGTTTTCATCTGTCTGTGGCATCTCCTGCATGTGCAAATATTGAGTAAACACCAGTCTCTCTGCCACGTGCCTTTGTATTCACTTCTTTCTGTGTCTGGGTGCTGCCACTATCTCGCTTTCTAACCCAGTGGCTCATATCCATTATTTGCTGGGTCACTGTGCTAAAGCTGTCTCTTAAACCTTTCCTGTTTTCTCAGAAACAGTGTTTACTTATAAGCTTGTCAGTAGAATTTCTGGAGTTTTCATGTTTGGACCCGAATATGGAGTATTTGGACCCAAATATTACTAAGCTCCCATTTTGCAGCAGTTTTTGCAATGGATGAAGCAATTTCTAGTTCATCATCTTAGTTGTATGGAGCAATCTCTACCATTCTGTCAAACTTAACTCTTAAAACACCTCTTTGCCTATCTTGAATTTTCTGTAAAGACATCAGTGCTGTTTGAGCTTGGCAGTGTTAGGTGGGTGGTCCTCCACTGTTGCTTTTCCTTTGCTGTGTTACTTGCCTATGGAAATGTCTCTATGGAATTACCATAGTGATCACTAATGCTTCTGTCATGTCTGTTTAAAGGCAGTAGTTTGGGCAGCACATCAGTGTCTTGCAGACTTTAAAACTTTGCTGTTGCCTAACAGTCTCGTTTAGAAAACCAGTGTGTGGAAAACATGAACGGAAAGGTCTCAGACCATGCCTGCCTGATTACACACAGCCTGACTTTGTTGGAAGGCTATGGATGGCCATGGAAATCCAATTCCCTCTTACTTCAGTCCTGTTGACCTTTATGCAGTGTCTACATCCAGCTCAAGTTTTGCAGGAGACCTTAAACATCTTGTGTAATCAGAAAGGCTGGTTCTTACCATCTGTTGGAACCACTTTGTAAAACTGGTGTTCTGCCCTCAACTTGTTTTAACTTTGATCTTGTTCTGCTTCTGTCATTCTGATTTTGATGAGTTCTCTGCAGCGCAATGTGATTCTGTGCAGATACCTCTGTCTCTTGCAACTGCATCATCTCTTTTTGAATATATCAGTTCTGTTCAGCACAGAGTGGTCCTTCCTCAAGTTGTCTTCACTCTTATCTCTTTTTTTCCTTTTTACCCACAAGATTTGCTTTAATGCCACTGTCTGCAGTGCGGCCTAGAGCAAGGCAAAAGTTGAAGCAGGGAAAAAGTGTTTTCCCATATGGAATGTCTGTACTCTCTTGTAGAGTCTTTTGTGCGAGGAGTCCAAGTGTTCAGTTGGGTTTATCGGGGTTCTGCCGCACCACTGATGGAGGGATCTCCTCTGGATCTGCACTCATCACACCGGTGGGGTATTGTTGAAGTAGAGAAGCTGTTACCAGCTTTGACTGGTCCAAGGTGGGAGTCACTATCAGGGTGTTAGAATCTCTAATAACTTGTAATGACACTGCAGACAGGTTAAAACAGAAGATACCGTGAACCACAAGGAGTTTGGAGAGGGTGCTGCTTTTGCCCAGTGGGCCTTAGTATCTTCTCTTGATAAACCTCGTATTTGGTGACAGGCCTAGTAGAAAAGAGGGTGGACTAGATGTAACTTGTGGGGCTGCCTTTCAGACTGTGCTCCCTGAAACTCTCCCTTGAGTTGTAGTAGGTCTTGGTTCAGAGCAGGGGACAGAAATTTCAGAGATCTTGTCTGCTGACAGTGTAAAACTTCCCATGTGTGTCTCAAATAGTTGGAGTGGAGAACAGCTCTCTTTGGAGTTGGTAGCACATAATTGTGCCAGTGGCTTTCATCTAGCTCAGGCTTCTATGGTGGCAGCACTGTAAAAATGTTCAGCCAAAAACGTTGGCAGTGCTGGGGATTTTGTGCCTGTACTGTGTCATCCTTCCTGCCTGGGTGACACTGGGACAAGCTTGTGCCACTTGATTTTTCACTCTGGGTGCACACGCACATAGAGGGCGATTTGTCTTTGCCTTTTGAACAAGACCATTTCCCACTCCGTTCTTTCAGGGTACTTAATTAAACTTGAGCAGGAAATGGTAAAGACTGCTCCTGGTAGATAGCTGACGGCAATTGAGGCACCAGGTGGTCCGAAGAAGAAATTGTACTCAACTGAATGTATCTGTGTGGTAATAGTGTACAGGCTGAAGTGAAATAAAAAATAGTAGAAAGATGTGGAAAGTTTGAGCAGGGCTGGCTTCTGCAGGAGGAAAGCTTGAGTTCACCAAGGCATCTTTTGAGTTGTAAACAGAGATTTTTAACATTGAGTGGGATTGTAGGAGGTGTGTCTGGCTCAAAATGGAAGGAAATGTTTTGTAGCATGTCCAGTTCAGCTTTGAAACTCACTGCTGCTGGATGTCTTTTTATGTACTTAGCTTTTTGGCCTTCTTAGGACTCCTGGATAACCTCACAGAAGACGGGCACATTGGGGCCTGTTAGCGTTCATTGATAGTGGCCAGGGTGTGCATGGCTGATGCCAGGAGGTGGATCAAGCATTTAAAAAACAGTCAGGCCTTCTCCTTCCTGAATGTCCTGCTGGACCTTTGGGGTGGTTTTGAGTGGATCACCAGGTGACTGTTGTGTTTGTTTTTTGAGGATGGTCAGATCTGACCCAGGACACATTGCTGAGATACTGCTAAGTGTTCGATGGTGGGAGCAGCTGTAGTCCTTGTCTTCTCTGGCTCCAGCACCAACCTACCGGGAGCCATGCCGTTTGTCCCATGTGGAATGATTCCGTGTCATTTCATTTGCCTCTTTGAAGCAGCCCCTGCAATAAGCGAGGCGAGGAGAAGGAGAGGCAGCGATAGGGGTAGTGCGAGGGCTCTGGAGCAGAGTGTGTGTTCCATGCCCGGCTCCAGGGAGGGGAGGCCGCGCTGCCCGTTGCCTGCCGGAAGGTGGCACTCCAGCCCCGTGCTGCCTGTCCCCAGGTGCACCGCGAGCGCGGCTGAGGATGGTCACCTGGGGAGGTGGGCAGGAGTTAACCTCTGTCCTGAGCGTAGGAGAAAGGACCGTGTTTAAAAGCACATGAGCAAAACTGAGCCCAGAACGCGGCTAGGCAGCAACCCCAAAGTAACATCTTTGTTCCCCAAGTCACTTGCTGACACTGGTTTTTTTTGGTCCTGTTGCGCTCCTCTCCTGGCACCACACTGACTCTTTCCTGGCTCTGGTTCTCTCCAGGAACTCTTCTGTGGCAAGTGTTGTGTTCTTAGTACCAAAATAAGGGAAATCAGCCAACTTCCTCAATTTGTTTTTTCAAGTGGTGGTTGTAGCTGGCAGCCTCTGCCACTGCAAGCAGAAAGCTCGACTTGCTGAGCCTGCTGCAGTCTCCATAACACACCTGCTAGCTCTGCATCTTGCCACGCAGCTCCTTGCTGGAAGTCTGCTGGTGCTTCCCCATGTCTTTCAGCCAACCATAGTAGGTTCTGAGTGATAGGCACAAATTGTGTGTTAACGACTCTGCTCCAACACAAACAATAGGCTGTTTGGCTGAGGGAATGCAGTGATGTTCTGTAGGGCAGCAGCAAACAGGTATTAAGTGTTCTTGAAACAGCAAAAGCCACTTCCTGAATTCAACAAGCACATATTGACTTGTGGGATGGAAGTGGGTTTTAGGTTCTTCTCAGTGATGTGCTGCCCTGCCTTTCTGTACAGGCTTTGTTCTTTGTGTTAGCCTGACACGGTGCCATGGCCTGTCTCTCCTTCCAGTGTTCCTGTATATGGTTTAGATAGGAGGAGCATTGCGATAAAGAATCCTGACTCTAGCCTGCTGTACTCTGATCAGATTGTCAGCTTTAGTATTTTTCCAGTGGCTGGGAAAATGGTTTAGTGGTTTTTTTGGGTTGGTTTGTTTTTTGTTGTGTGGTGGTTTTTTGTTTGGGGTTTGTTTTCTTGGGTTTTTTTTCCCCTCCCCATTGCTTCAGCACAGTCTCTTCCCTGCTCTGGAAAGTCTGGTTTTGCAGCAGACCAGTGTCAGGGCTCTGGCAGATGTTGGGCCGCTTGAACCCTCACAGCAAAGTGATGGGCAGAGAAGGGTTTGGTCTTGTCTTCAGCGGGGAGCTGCTGGTAACTGTGGACACTGAGTGTGCTGTGGGAGTGAGGGCTGGGGGCAAGCTGGCTCTAAATACATCTTCCAAATCTGTGATCAAGCCTGTCATCAGAGGACAGACTAGGTCATCTTTTGTCTTTATCTTACCAGTCTGCAAGGGCTGGGAACCAGGTTCTTTTTTTGCCCTGAGGATGCAGCTGGGAACTTGGCTTTCAGTGTGTTTTTGTGGTCACAAGATGTGTTTTTGATGAGGCTGCATGTACCTTTTCCCCTTGTGTGTGCCTTTTCTTAGCTGACACTTCTGTTACCTTCTCCCTGACCCAGTCCTGCTCTGCCTCTCCCCTTCACTGGATGGATCTAGTTTCTGCTGCACAACTTTGAGTTCAGTTTTAATTTTGCAGCAGTGGTTTTTCTGGAGCCAAATTGTTTCAATTGCTACTTGAGCTGAAGAGCAGTAATACTCTTCTCTGGAGTAGGAAGTTGCCTGTCTTCATTCTGAATGTACTGGAGTGTGCATCCTGGCATAACTGTGGAGGTTACAAAATATGACTGCATCCTTTTGAAATCCTTTCCTGCAGAAGGAAAAAACCCTCCAAATGCTTTACATTAGGTGTAGTTCATTGGGGCATGTGCAGCAATCTGAAGGATCTTTCCTAATGCTGCTGTGGTTAAAATTACATTGTACTATTGTACTGTTTCAGTCATGGTCCTTGGTGGCAGTAGGATTAGGAAGCAAAAATTACTGTCGTGGCTGAGAATCCTGCAATAAAAGGTTTAAGAGCCTTTTCCGGCAGAGATTGTTTTGGCAAAGCAGCACAGGTTTCTGACAAACAGCTTCCCTGTTTGCAGGGAGTGCAAAGTTGAACTGATAAGCCAAGTTCTTGGAGGGATTATG
Organism: Pomatostomus ruficeps; assembly: GCA_013400735.1. Classification (NCBI taxonomy): domain Eukaryota; kingdom Metazoa; phylum Chordata; class Aves; order Passeriformes; family Timaliidae; genus Pomatostomus; species Pomatostomus ruficeps. The sequence goes on from VYZT01046170.1 coordinate 119,043, forward strand.
CAAGATTCAAAATAAGAGGGCATGTAGCTAATGGTCTGGAAATGATCAGAGACTTGTGTCCTCTGGATGGTGGCATCAGAGCTGCATCTGCTCACCTGCATTCCCAAAGGATGTTGATCTCATTTGGTTTCCCAGAACCAGTGTCTGTGACTGATGGACTGGGTTGCATGGTGGTGACTGTGGGATTCATCATGTGGCTGCGGGTGCCCTCATTAGAGAGCGAATCTTTGAAAGCTGTGTTTCACTTTGTTACATTAAGAGGATGTTTTTTTCCCCCAAACCTCTGGTGCCTGAAAAACATTTCATTTGGCCAGTGGATCTGAATGGGAACAACATAACTGTTCTCCTATGGAGCAGCACTGTTCTTCACTGGAAAGGTGTTAACACGGTGCCTGGCAGACAGTGAGCTGTGGTAGTGATCAGAAGGGCTAACAAAATGTTACTGGTGGCAGTAAAGATGTAGCAAAAAGCGAGTGATGAGCTCCAGATGTCAGCCCGTGTGTCACTAACATAAAGAAGTCTTCAGTGAAACTCTGCAGCTCTGAGAAGGGGCTGTAGCATGCAAGGCTCTAGCATGATTAGGTGAGAATTCATTGCCCCTGGGTAACATCCCTGTCCAAGCTCATGTGGTGTCATCCACAGGCAGTGCGTGGACTTCTCTATCTTCTTGGGCTTTGTTTAAAGCTGAATTTCTCTGGTGATTGTGCAGTTTGTAGGAACAGTCCTTGTACTTCCCCCATGCTACTTCTTGCAGTCTTTTCCTTGACAGGTTGAACAGAATGTCTGTTAGAGGCATAAAACAAGAAGGGAAGGGAATGTGTGTATTAGGAGGTTATCGATGCTCCTCGAATCAATTTATGTGTGACTGCAGCTTTTCCAGAAGAAAACCCATGTGCAGTGCCTTCAGCTGCGCGTTTCTGTTCACATGTAACATGCTTCACTCCTTGATGGAAACCATTCCAAAGGTTTTGGTGCTTGACCTTAGCAGCCTTTGTTTTCCTTTTACTTTTCCATTGATTCGCCTCACCCAATGCTCTAGACTGGCAAGTTCAGCCCAGAGAAGGCCTGGAGGCCAAGGGGCACTGCTTCTGAAGGCTCCCTGGGGGCGAGTTGGGTCCTAGTCCCCTGTCCCAGGTCCATTCTATGAGCCAGTTTGAAGTCTTGCAATGACTTGTGTAGAGCTTTGCCTAAGTACCACAATATTTAGAGGCTGAGCTAAATCCTGTGTCTGCCTCATATGGTTTACTGCATGTCAAGTGGAATGATGAATTTTCTTGTCTACTGCTGGCAGCAGATCTGTGTGCACAGAAACGTTCTGCACATTGGCTGGGTCCAGACCACACATTCACTGAGAAGTAGGTAAAGGCTTTTAGACCTCTACACTAATTCAGATTTCTTAGCTACTAGAGACAGTTTAGGGATAAGTGAACAGTGCCGCCTTTCCTCTTATTTTATATCCGTGAAATGTTTGGGGGTTTGTGCTTTAAATGTAAGATGAGAAAAAAACTTTATGCAAGTTTGACTTTCTCAGCTGGTCCCTGTGAAAGCAGCGTGATTACATGATTTTGGTCAATATTTAAAATGTAATTAGTGCTCAAGTCTGCTCAACGTGGCACAGAGTGCCAGGGCTCAGCTTTGCAATCAGCCTCGTGTTTCTCAGGCTTTGAGGCATCAAGTTTAGGTAAACAGAGATTCTTGCACCACGCTGCAAGGTGTTCAAAACATTCCCTGGTATTTCAAGGGGTTTTTACAGATCAGGTACACTGAATCAAATTCATAAAGCCTTAAGATTAAAAGTATTTCTTGTAACTTTTTTCTTGTTAGTCTTTAATGCAGCTAACACTGTATCACTGCTTGTAAGTTAACAGATGATACCAGTGGAAAACTGAGGTCAGTATCCCAGGAGACTTAGACTAGAGGATGGTAAAAATCATGTGGAGATACAGCTAAATATAGATTAATGCTGAGAACATTCCTGGATACTTGGTTTTGAGAGGCTGCCACAGCCTCTGTAGTACTGTGAAGTTATAACTCTGCTCTCAAATGGTCTTGTTGATCTAAGTTTAGCAGAGCACCCACTTACTGGCTGAGTGCCCTTGGTTTGTGGTGACAACCATGAAATTCTCAGCTTTCTCTTTGGCAGGTTCATGAATGTAGCACTTAGGTGTGGTTTGTATTGGTGCAACTCTAGGAAGGACAATGTGCAAAGATAGGAAGAAACCAGCAAGGACACTGAGCAGAGACCGTCGCACACCGCGTCTGCTCCTGCTGTTCCCTGCGCTGAGCTTCAGCTGCAGATGAGAGGTAGAACTGCTGCCCATCTGACATGTTCTAATACGAGCTGAAAAAACTCATTAAAGGATTTGACTCTGTTCACATCCATTGTCTATTACTCAAACAAGTCTCAATGAGGCACTGAGATCTTCCTGATGTGCAACATTCCTCTCCTTTCCAGATCAGGACAGCTGTGCAGTTATTTACTAATGATCTTAAGCCGACCCCGCAGATACAAGCATCTCAGCTGTTGGCACTATTCTTAGTGTCAGCCACTGCTCTTCTGGGCTTTGAAGTCTGCGTGTTGCTTTCCCCCATGGCTGCTTAACATTTAGAGCTTGAGAGAGGTGTGATAAGTGGCTCTGTGTATCAGCACAGTATCCAGTGGGAGATAGATGAATCTTGGGTTTTGCATTTAAGCACAAACCCAAGAAAGCAGCTGTACAATCAGTCTGAAACTTTTTCCCTAAGTTATTTCTCCCAACACCCCCTGCGTATGTGAACTGAATGAGCTGCAAGAGGAAGCACTAGATGCTAAAGTGACTGTAGTCAAAACAACTTCATTATCTTTTAAAGCTGTCTCTAGAATTCATGCCGAGTTCAGAGCACTGCTCTGATCCCACTGGAAATTTTCCTTTTTCATCCCAAAATAAATACATGCTTCTATAGCAATCTGAGTAACTGCCCAATGCAGTCACATAGGGACTTTGGCCTTGCTCACCATAGTCTGAGTTAACGTCTGATGCTGGTTTTGGGAAGCGTTAAAGTCGCCTGAGCAAGACAATACCTTAACCCATCCTGACAAAACCCCTGCTCTACACCTCTGCACTGGCCCACTCCTGTCTGTTGGCTGTGAGATGGAGGGCTGTCCTCACGATCCCTTGCAGAGCAGCTGTTAAGCTACGGTTTTGGCTCTACTTTTGGAGGATCCCTGAGAATCTCAGGTCATGCAATGTTCCATCATTAGTCATGCTTTGTGACCACTTGCAGTATTGTTAACGGTTTTTTCAGTATCCTGGAACAGAAGGCAATAAAAAAACAACCTATCTGCTGTAGGACAATGACTCTTTATGATTAGATTAGATTAGAAAGTAGGGGAGGGAGAAGCTGTAACTGTTTTGGGGTCACTGCCTTGCAGGGCTGTGCCTTGATGCCAAGTTGTAAACGCCCCATGTGATGAGTGTTCATGCATTTTGTGTGCTCCCCTGCTGAAACAGCCTTTCCAAATATTCAGTGGGACACTGCAATCTTTCTTGCGTATCTCGTTTATCAGTGGCTGTACTTAAGTAATGCCAGAAGGAGGAAACACACATTGTCAAAGTACCTCTGCATGGCCTTTGCACGTGCGCTCTCCTCCTGTTTGACTCTGCTCCATAGCTGGCCATGAGTGACTATGTCATGATGTAGCTTCTGGGGGCTGGGTCTCCCCTCTTCTCTGTGAGGGTCTCTGCTCTGTCTGCCTGTGACCCTACCTCCCAAAACCAGCGGTGAGAATGAGCTCTGGCCTGCTGTTGCTGGAAGGAAGGTTTCCCCCACCAGCCCCCCTCTTTTGGCTTCTCTAGGCATATCCTAGCCTGACTTTGTTTTTGTTATCTGAGTGTCACCTGGTGCATATTGTTCTGCAGTGGGAGTCACTGGAGGAGCAAAGATAGTGGCTTCAGTTGTCTTGGACTTCAGGAAGCTGTAAATCATCATCTCTTTCCTGCTGTGAATGATGTGGAGGATATTTCTGTGTTTGCTGACTCTTTTATGTCCTTTAATAAAAAATTATACTCTCCTGTGAGATGTTACTGACGCTTCTCAGTATTGACTAAAATTGTATTTCTGTGAATGAGAATTTCTGGAATATACCACACATCCATTCAGTGGGGAACAGGAAGAGTTATGCCTGGTGTAACTGTGCGTGTCAAACTCTGGCTGGTTTTGTGCCCGTGTCCCTGGATGAGCTGAAAGCAGCTCAGAGCAAGAGTGTAAAATATGTTTGTGTGCAAGAGAGTTTTGCTATGAAGAGACCATCCAAGTGGGCTGAAGTAAAATTTCATGGTGTTGCCCATGACAAACTACTCCCATTTTCTCATGTGTCCCAGAATCCAGTCCTCTTATTAGCTGCGCTGAGAGTTAGTGAAGGTTAAAACGCTCCTGGAGGTGTCTCAGCAGGTGCTAACCATGAAAGTTGAAACATCTGAAGCTGGTCAGAACCTTATAGGAGATGAAGAAGATGACGACAAAAGTTGCTCTATTACACAAGTAGTTGGAGGTTCTTAGGAACACTGCTGCCACTGTACTTAATGTAATTCTTTGGGCCTGGCAGAAATTGCCAGCGTAGCCAGGACCTCTGCAGTGGTCTCGGGACAGCTGTGCTGATGGAGGCAGATGGGTTCTTGTTGAAAACTGGCACAGCAAAGTGACTGTTGCCCCTTCCACAGACGAGAAGAGGCTTTTCCAGCTGTCCTGGCACCAGAAAACTTGCCTGGTAGTCAGGAGTGACTAAGCTGTGACTGGTGTTACTGGGATAAAGTAAGGACGGAATGTGAATAAGGGTGGTCTGGGCTTGCTTGAAGTAAATGGGACTATCATGAAGGATTAGGTAGTGATGCAGGTATCTGCCTGCCTTTGATAAGCACAAGAAGACTTTGGTCCTGCTGTATCTCTCTTGTTATTGTGAAGGTTTGGAATGCTGTCAGGAGTGAAATTTGAATGAGAATTCCCCCCTCTATCTCACACATACTAACTCTTCCGGCAGGGTTCAACCCTTTGACAGCAAGATTTAAGTAGGTGAAGTAACCTTTAAAACAGGTGGTGCCTCCTTAGAGGCCTTGGCATTTGGGCTATAGACCATGCATTTCCCAGACCTCCCTGAAGGAGGAGGAAACAATCAAGTTAAGGGGTATAAATTAAACAAGGGCCATGCTTTGCTCTCTGGCACTGGAAGCCAGCTGAGTTGTCTTTCCTGGGATCATCAGTCTGAAAGCAGAAGCTTCCATGTGTGAAGAGGGTCAGATTTTGGCAGCTCTCCCGAAACCTGGCTGTGGCTTTTGTTCTGAGCTGGACTGGGAAGGCATGAATGAGCTTGTTGGGACTCCAGTAAGCTGCTCTGAAGACCTGAGAGCAGAAAGGCTCCAGACATTTTTCCTCAGTTCCTGTTTGTACAGTTTACTTTGGCCAGGCTCCTTGCAAATATCTTGTGGAGAGTGGTATCTGTAGTAAATTCGGGATAGGAAGGAGGTGTGCTGGCATACATGACCCTTATTTCCTTACCTATTTCTTCACTGTAGGCTGAGTTAAAGTAATGCATTTGATCTCATGGTATACTGTTGCCTTGCTTTGGTGAGAGAAGTGCTGCCTGTGGTCTTTCCTTAAAGCTATTGTCTTGCACTGAGGAAACTGGCATGTTGAGGGCGGATGGTAGAGCTGGGAGATGATCTTCTGTATCCTTGTTCTGGCGCATCTCATGGAGAAAAATCTGTGTTTGGGTGCAGATGCTTTTATTTACCAGGAACCAGCCGCTTACTGCAAGGGACTTACCTCAGTTCTCATAAACAGGCCCTTCTTGCTGTCCTGGAGATTGCAATCATCTCCATGGTGAGAGCTGCACAAACAGGAGGGAAGATAATGACCTTGTGGATTAAAGGGCAAAGGGAGGTTTCCTAGTACATGAAGCTTGTGCTGATTGCCCTGGTTCTAGATTGAACCAGGAAAGGTAGGGTGCTCTGCAAAAATCGTAGGCCAGGAGGTGCATTACTCAGCCTTGCAGTGTGGAGAGTAAAAAGTGGCACCTGTTTGAGGAACTAAGGTGTGGAGTTGATTTGTTAATGGACGTGCCCTTTGAGCATATTTGAGAGGCAGTAAGCCCATCTAATAAAAACTAGCAAAATCTGCCTCTAACTGGCTCTGCTTACCTGCCTTTGATGTGGTTAAAGGAAGCAGGTCTGCACTGTCCTCTTTGTTAGCTTGGAAATGAAAAGACCAGCAGCATCCCAATGTGTGCCTGGCAGACATCACCAGAGCCTTGCCATGCCTGTCTCCGCCCCAGTCCCAGGATGCTGGCCTTAAGTTCCCTTTCTTCTACTCAGGTACCTGTGGGAAGCCTGACCCTCAACAGAGCTTCAGCTCCAGGTGTGCACAGCTCCTTCTGCCATTCCAGTTCAGGCCTGATCTTGTTTGTTTTGGAGCAGCTCCTGCCAAGGAGCTTCTTCAGGTTTCTTCCATCATATAACTTTTTAGAGTTCGAGTTTTAGCAGTGAGATCAAGGGAGTGTAAAATACCACATACTCTGCTCTTCAGCATCCGTGCCTCTTCCCTGTGCTACTGAGGGATAGGTGCAAAGGCAACTTCTGCTGATTAAAAACACCCTCATCTCATTTGATGTTTTTCAGGTTTTCCGCTTGGTTGGCTCGTGGCTTAGCTGGTGGTGAAGATGCCTAGAGCATCACTGCTGTTCTTGGTGGGGACACTTGATATTTATGTGATGGCTTGATCCCTTGCTTGGACCTTCTGCTTGGAGAAGGCTACCAGTCTTTCATGTGTTCCCAGTCTTCAGGCCAGCTGTGCCTCTCTTTTCTGGCTGGGCTGGGAGTACTGGGAGATGTTCTTTCTCCTCTGCTCAGCACTAATGTAGGCCTCACCTGGCGTGCTGTGCCCAGTTCTGAGTGCCTCAGTGCAGGAGAAACATGGACATACTGGAGAAAAGGGCCACAAAGGGCTTGTGTTGGGCAAACTTATGTGATTCCAGATTGAATGTCTCATTGCTGCAGTGCCAAAGACTGAATCTGCTAATCCTGAACAACATAAGTGGAGAACTTGGTTTGGGACGTCATAACTTGGGCTAATGCAAGGAAGTTTGTAGCTTTGGTTTAGAGGTGTGAAAAACTTTGTGTGTAGTTTGTGAGGGTGTGAGAGAAGGTTGCGCCAAAGCTGCCAGTCCTGTTGTTTTTGGAACGGAGTGAGGCTGCAGAAATGTGACCCTTCCTCCTTTCACTTGGCAAGATGGAGCAGTGTTGCTGGCACTGAAGCTGAAGCCAGACTCCTCTTGGAGGTGTGTGGGGTTAGGATGAGAGACAGCAGACAAATGACCATAGGGGAATGTTAGGTAAAGCCTTTTAATGGTGAGTGTGGTCAGATGCTGAAGCAGAGGTTGTGAGATACACATCCTTTTGAATAATTCAAAGTTCATGTGAACATTCAAAGGTCTTTTCGCCTGAGCAGGTGGAGCTGGCCATGCTCGGGGCAGGGTATGGGGCCAGAGACCTCCAGAAGTCAGTTCCAATCAGGTGATAGATGCCCAGATGGTGTGGTTCAACTATGGCATAAATCACAGCCTGGGATTATGCCTGACTGCCTTTGCCTAGTCTGGCATGATAAGCAGGCACTAAGGAGGTGCCTTAGTACTTCTTTGTGGGAACCGTGCATCTTTCTGGAGATGTTCACGAGGAGATGACGTGTGACTGTTGCTGGGTGTCATGTTGCGTTATTTCAGTCTTCCTCTTTCATTCCTCCAGGTACAGCTACATGATTGACAATGTCATTCTGCTGATCACTGGGACTCTGCACCAGCGTTCCATCTCCGAACTGGTGCCCAAGTGCCATCCTCTGGGAAGTTTCGAGCAGATGGAAGCTGTGAACATTGCTCAGACACCTGCAGAGCTCTACAATGCAATCCTGGTGGACACTCCCCTGGGTGAGTGGAGCCATTCAAAGTGCCTTTCAGCTGTGTGTGGTGGAACAGATGTCCCTTTCTCCCCCAGTCTAACTAGCTCCAGCTAAGCCTAAGTTGTGCTCCAGGAAGACAAAGCGGTGGGTAATGCACAGCTGTGGCTGTACTGCCTGTGGTGGCTGGGCTCGAGTTCAGGTTTATGCCTGTCCTATGCCATCTTTTCCTCTGGAGGACCAGCGAGCTCTCTGTACCCTTCAATCAGTGTCCAGGCCAGCACAGTGGTAGGGCAGACTGCTGGAAAGTTTGGTTTTTGTGAGCCAGGCCTTGAGACTTCTTAGTGAAGGGCTGTTGGGTCTTCTGCTGGAATGAATCACTTGATTTCCAGCACTTTTAGTTGGACCATTGGGTAAGTTCTTGTGTGCAATTTTTATAGATAATTACAGAGGTCTGCACATGCCCAGTCTTGTTCTGAGACTACTAAAATTAGCATTAGTTAAATTAAAGCCCTTTATATAAACAAAAAACAAACCCAAACAACCACAGCAAAACAAAAAAATCTCCAAAAGCCTTTTAAAACTCATTGTATAGCAGCATCCTGGACTGAGGTATATTGTCTCAGGACTACAGGCTTGTTCAGGAGGCACATAAATGCTAAAACCAAGTGTCTTATGAACAGCTAGTCAGGCAGATATGTTCTTTAAAGAGAAAAGGTGTAGGAAGTGGTTCTGGAGGAAATATGGAAGTCTTTGCAGTAGTAGGGGAGGTAGTCACAGGTGACTTGCTAGTTTAGCATCTGTGGGCAAAAACGTAATGTCATATGCCTGAGTCAGTGATTAGTCATCCTTTTGGGGTTGCTAGAAAGAACAAAACACTCTAAGTCATCATACTGTCTTTGATAGAAATAGTTAGGTTTGGAACTGAAAGTGCTTTTGCAAATGCTCTGTGTAATAATGGGGCAAATGAAGTAGTGTCATGGAAAAATGACTTGTGCCCAGCAAAGAAGGGAGAACATGCCTCAAGAGATCTGGGTTGCAAGGCAGGGCAACAATGCAGCAGGAGAACTGAGGCTCTGCATGCAGCTGAGTTGAGCCCACTGTAGGGATGATGTGTGGGAAGAAAATCCTCCTCACAAGTAAGTGGGAACCTTCCCATTTTGGCAAGAAGATAGAACAGAGTATTTCAGGGATATTATTTCTCATAGACCTTAAAGCTTCCAGCAGAATATGGAGGGAAAATGCCCTGTGTCAGCGTTGAGATGGTTCTGGAGAACATGGCTGGCAGTTGAGGGTCTTTGCCTCTTGCATTCACGTACTTGTACATGAGTTGGTTTTGCCTGCTTCAGCCCTGGCTGGGTTGGCTTCTCCAGACCTTTGCCCTGGCCATGCCCTTGGGGCTGTGTACCAACCAGTGTGGCATTTCTTCAGCAGGGGAACGTGGGGAGTAGCTGTGTTGCCTAAACAAGCAGGCATGCAGGCTCCAGTTGTTTAACTTGCACTCTTTCCAGTGACCACACGCAAAGAAACAGCAGCTCTATCTCCTAAAAGGACTTGAGTAGCTACGTGGCTTGGTGGGAATGCCTAACCCCAAATGGCTTTCATAGGTTAACAGGGCAAAATGAGACTTGCTGTAAGCCTAATTTGGGATATTGGAGGGCCAAGAACTGAAATAGATGTATACTCATTCCTCAGCTACTCTGAAGTAGCCACTGCTTAGCTATCCAGGCTGGCCAGCACGTCCTGCAGTAAAAACCAGTCCTGGCACACTCTTTGCATTTTTGCCAACCATCGGGAGCAGTGTTCCCCAGCCACGTGGCATTGGGCTCTGGTGCTGCAAAGAAACTTCTGGGGAGGTTAACCTCTGTTCAGAACCCTCCAGATCCAGAGTGTGGCTGCTGTCCTTCCAGGCAGCTCATGCTATAAAAGTGGTGCAGGCCAGAGGTGTGAGCCTGCATTGCAGCTGGTTTGTTGCACAGAGCAGAGCACTGGTCAGTTCTCAGCACGACTGTGGTGTCTGTTACCCACAGCTGCACTGTGTAAGCTGAGACAGATCAGATTTCTCTTTGTAGCAAACTCAGCAAAGTTGGTTGCTGAGTGAGAATTGAAGAAGTCAGGAAGTCCTGTCAATGGGTTTTATTGTACCACTCGTTTGCTAGCGAGACCACAACAGCAGCATTACATTGCACTGTAGATGTACAAGACTCATCTATATCTGCAGCTTGCAGCACCTCTTTGGTATGAAATCAGTGTTCTTTAGGTGGCGACTTCTCCAACTCCCTCCCAGAAATACTCTGGCTAAGTCCTTGGCAGAAGTGGAAAATGAGACTGATAGACTTGACCAGAAGAAACAACTCCTGGCTGCAGCCAGGACCAGTGTCACGGGCTATAGGAGCCGTGGCATCACCACGCCTTCTTAATGCCCCACTAAGATACTGTGGAACGAGGGAGAAGCAGCAGCTCCTTGTGACTCACTAGCTGCGGTCTCACAGGTGCTTAAGCACTCCTGCAGTGCTGTAGCAGACAGTTCAAAGCTGCCTTGTCACCTCCAAGTGCCTGCATCTGGGAACAATTTGGGGATTGCTTATTTTTAAATACAGGTTTCTCTATCACTGATACTGGGGGCTAGAGCTGAGAATTTCTGCTGGGAATAGGCTGTTAACAAAACCATAGGACTAAGGAGTGAAGAAAGATTTTAACATGAGAACTCTAAAATTATTATGGCCTAAGGAACCATGGTGGAGCCTGAGGTTTTGAGTTGTGACAGTTTGGCTGCTGAAGATAAGGGCCAGGCCTAGGAGGGACAAGCTCAACACAGGGTGTGCTTCTGCCTGGTATTGTTGAGGAGTCTGGAAAGTGCTGAGTATGGTCTGGTTAGGGCAATGCTAACTCTGTCTCTGGCTCTGTTTCAGCTGCTTTCTTCCAAGACTGCATATCTGAGCAGGACCTGGATGAAATGAATATTGAAATAATTCGAAACACCCTGTATAAGGTAAATGAGTCTCAGAATCACAGAATGGGTTAGGTTGGAAAGGGTCACTGTGGATCTGGTTCAACCTCCGTGTTCAAGCAGGGTTATCCCAGAGCACATGGCACAGGATTGTGTCCAGATGGTTCTGGAATATCTCCAGTGAGGGAGTCTCCACACCCTCTCTGGGCAAACAGTTCCCGTGCATGGTCACCCACGCAGTAAAAAAGTTCTTCCTCATATTCAGGTGGAAATTCCTGTGCATCAGTTTCTGCCTGTTGCCTCTTGTCCTAGTGCTAGAGTCTCTGAGAAGGGAAGGAGATGTTAACTTCCCTGTTTATTCCTGGCATGGTGATTAAACATGGCCAAAAGCTAGTTGCATCCATTGGAAAGTCAAGAGAGCGCTTCTGGAGGGGCTGACATCTGATCACACAGCTCTGCCGAGTCAAGGCACCAGAGCTAGGCAGAGAAAAGGATTTTCTTAGAGCAGTCAAGAGTCTGTGCAAGAGATTTTGCAGAGGTTGTGTCTTTGAATTTCCTCATGCCCCAGGCAGCCAGGAGAAGCCTGCTCCCTCACCACATGGGTTCAAAGATGTAGTTAACTGCATTCAAAGTGACTAGATCTTGGCTGAAGGAGTCTCATCGGCTTTGCTCCCTGTCTTGAGCCCTTTCCAAAGACCTTCCAACAGTCTACTCAAGCCTGCTGTGGCTGCGGTTGGGGTTAGATGTTCTTGGTAGAGCAGTGTAAAAGGTGCAGCCTGGGGAGAGTATTGGCAGAGAGATGTGGAGGGGCTAAGGATCTCCTTGTCCTGAGCTGTCATCTGCTCTGCAGGCCCTGTCTGGTTTTAGCTGGCAGTGTTGAAGCGTGTGTTTATGTGCAGGCTGTGGCTATCGCTCCATCTCGACTCTCTGGATCAAGGGTGGGATGTAGATTGTATCTGTCAGTCTTGTTTTGGCTGGTCACGGCCAGCCTGCAGTCAGTGACCTCTTCTTCCCAAGGAAGCTGTGGCCTGTTTGGAGAGGCAGAGAGCAGGTCAGGCGTGAAGGGAAGAAGGCAAAGGGAGGGAGAAGGAGCAGTGTGTCAGCAGTCATGCCCAGCTGCCTGTGGCCTCTGGCATGTACTGGTCTTTGCTGTAATGGGGAGGGACACCTGTGTGCATAAACACCACAGCCTCGCAGGGCACAGGCCTTGGTCTTGCCGTGAGGCAGGAGGGGGAAGGCAGGGAGCAGAGTGGGCACAGGGAAGGCTGGTTGGGAGGGGGGTGGGATGTATCCCCTTGGATCCCAGCTGCCATGTCCTTTCCCGTATCCTTTTTGAGGCTCGATACTGCTCTGTAGTCTGCTCTTCCTACCCACAAATGGAAATGTAGGTGCTTGTAATGCCTCAGCGTGTGCTGGCACTGGTTCTTGCTAAAGAGCAGCCCCTGGGGAATACAGGGGCTCTGTCCATAACAAATCACAGGGATGAAGGGGTGGAAAAGGTGATTGCTGCTTACAGACTCTACTTGAAGCCACCTCTCTCCCCAGGGACTGGAAAATGTATAATACAATGCAAATGAGGGAAATAAAATCAGGTCTTAAATCTGCAGAGGGCTGCTCGGAAAAATGCAACAGGCCTGGTACAGATGCCTGCATCCGTGTGCTATCTCCCAGACATACTGGAGGTTTTTTTAAGGAACCTGTGAGTGTGTTGACAGAAGGTTTGAGCAGGATTCATAGGAGGAAAGCTATTACAAAGGCTTCTTGTTAGCAATGAAGGTTCTGAAATGGAAATATGGTTGAGATGAGGAACAGAGGTTAAAGTAGTCAGTGCTTAGTGTAGAGTGCAGTCAGCAGCCAAGTCCTGCACTGGAGGTGTGCTGGCATTATCATCTTCAGTGCTTACTCCCTTTGTTCCACCTTCTGTTGAAGTGAAGCCAGCTGACTGTTGGCCTTTGCTGGTGACTTTCTTTCTGGTAGGAACCAGCTGAAGGAGCTTTGTGACTGGACAATAAAATAAAGCAGGCAAATCAATGTGGATAAATGGGGAGTGGTGTATGGGAGAGGCAAGGTGGGAACCCTAACTCTGCTTCTACAGTAAGGGTCTCCTTGTTCCTTCCTACTCCTAAATGGAACCTGGGTAGTGGTTGACTTATGAGAGTGTCTCTCTACAAGGTAACATGTTCCTAACAGTAGAAAAAAGCTGTAAGAGTATCACTGTGCTACTGCATCCATCTGTAAAGTGTTTGACCTGGACACTATCTCATCCTACTCATCTCAGACTGTGAACAGCAAAACAGGAGAAGGTGCTAAGGAGGATGCATTTAGAGGCTTGGGTATGATGACTTCTGTATGGAAAACGACAAGAAAAGGCTAGGATTCCTCACCTGGAAGAGGAGGGAATCCATGCTGTGGTGGTATCCGCAGATGGTGTTGGAAAAGTCAACATGGATGGCCACTGGCCTATCTTCAGACTGAATCTGAGGACAGATGAGGCTAGCAGGAGGCAGAGGGGGTGGGTTCATGAAAGGGAAGACCCATTGAGGATCATTAAAGGGAAAGACACCCCCATGCCTGGGGTAAGGGCTTCAGGACAACTGGAGTGTTTCTGTCAGTTGCTGTCACTGGAAGGGCACCCAGTGCAGGTGTTTACAGACTCTGTTTCCATGGTGTCTGTGATATTGGATCCCCATTCACTGCTGGATATTTGAGTTCACCTATCTTTGCTTCTAAAGCCTTAGGTTTGTGCATGAGCTCTGATAAGGGCAGAGGTAGTGACTGCATCTCTTCTCCACGTTCCCTTTCCTGTCAGCCTCAAACAGCGCCTGTTATCCATGTCCTTGTTCCTGTGGTAACTCTGCAGACTGATGCTCTGTGCTCTCCTCCAGCTGAGCAGTAGCAAGTGCTGGAGAGGCTTTCTTTGATGAGTGATGCTCACCCAGCACTGCTCTCTTGCTCTGTGTGGTAACAAATATTTACAGAACGCAGTAATCCAGGTACTTTCCTAGCGCAGAGGCTGAGGGTGTCCGGCTTGTACATTCTTTGTCTATCTTCAGTCCTGGAGTCGTTGTGGTAAAGCAGAGATTTGTGGTGTCTCAACATCCTTTTATTCCATCCCTATGAAGTGATTCTGGTTGCAGCTCTCTGCCCAGGGAGGTGTTTTATCACATGATCACTTTTTCTGAGAACATTTTTGCTGAATGATACTTCTAGACATCCACAGCCTTCTTAGGCTCCCCCTGGGAGACACAGTCATCTTCCAGATGGATTATGGAACATCTCCACAAAGGATTACGTTTCCTGGAGGCAGTGTAGCTGTGCCTGGCCTTATGTTTTCTGCAGTGCTCCAGTTGGGATAGAGACCAAGTGGCCGCAGTGTGAAAAGAGAATTAGAGAGAATGGCTGGTTTCTTTCACAGATGTCCCGTCTCATCTCTTGACTCTGCTTACGCAGCGCTACTTTCTGAGTGTAGGTCTTGCAGCTATGGTTGTGTGGCTTGGCATGTTTGTGGAGGCCAGAGCAGGGTCAGGAAACCACGTGAGACTTCAGTAAATGAGTTAGGCGACTCAACAAGAAAAATAGGCAAAACCTTGCTGCCTGGGGATCTTGCCCACAGTAAGCTCATGCAGTCACTTGAACAAACCCAACCACAACCCTTCATGTCTCCGGCTCCTGGGGAAGCACAGTCCTTGTGTGGGCAAGTTCACATGGGGCCAGAGTGCCTGTGCTGTGTTACGGAGTGTCTGGGAGGCTCTCTTCTTGCTGTCTCTCCTCTACTGAAGGGCCCTGTGGGGGAGCAGATGAAGCTGTATAGAAGAATGCTCATCTGCCCTCTCTCTTCCAGGCTTACCTGGAGTCCTTCTACAAGTTCTGCAAGACGCTGGGAGGTACCACGGCAGATGCCATGTGCCCAATCCTGGAGGTAGGTCTGGAAACTCCCATAGCTGGATGGTATTACAGTGATGGTCATCACTCCCTGCTCAGACCCAGCTTGTCTGCCAGTGGTAAGCGTTCTCCAGATAGTCTTCAGCATCCCCATGCCCGCTGGACCTGCTCACTGGGAGACCTGGGGAACACTGCCCGCATATGACTTTGGTTCCCCAAGTACTGGTACATGTGTTGCCTCTGTGGCAACATCTTCATCTTCTCATGTGGATAAAAAGTAGGAGAGCTACCAGAGCAGTTAGGGTCGCAGCCTGTCTCCATGCCAAGGCTTGCTGTGAGATGTGCAGGACTCAGGAGCAGTAGGTGAGAGACACTCCTTGACTTGGGCAGAATTTGGCTTGTGCCTGGGGTGGGGATTTCCTCACCTGACTGCTCCCCAGGTATCAGCTGCTGGGCATACTGGGAGCCTGTGCTTGTAGCCTGCTCTGGCTGAGCTCTGGAGAGCTGTACACATCCTGGCAGCCTCTTCATGCTGCCTTGTGATGTGGCTCTGTGCAGAGCAGCACTGACATCTGCCAGCCTCTGGTAAAGATACTGCATCCCAGAGTGAACCACTCTCTTCCTGCAGTTTGAAGCTGACCGGAGGGCCTTCATTATCACCATCAACTCATTTGGTACTGAGCTGTCCAAGGAGGACCGAGCCAAGCTGTTTCCACACTGCGGCAAGCTCTACCCTGAGGGCCTGGCTCAGCTGGCCAGGGCGGATGACTACGAGCAAGTCAAAAATGTTGCTGACTACTACCCTGTGAGTGCCCTGGGGTGAGGGCTGTGGGGACTGGCACAAGGACCTGCTCTGGATCAGAGCTTCTTGGGCACCTGGGGCAACTTGTGGCTTGACAGCCTGGGGAGAGAGGTGCCAGTCTTCTGCGATGCTGTTGGTCCTGTGCTCTGCTTGGCCAGGACTTGGCTTGCCTGAGATGTCGTTGGCTTGTTAGTCATGGCTGTCATCTCAGTGGTGATTAGGAGACAATGTTCCCTGTCCCAGGGTGTGGGGACTGCCTTTACCACCAAACCCTTGAGGTGTTGATGTGGCAGCAATGGCAGGCTCTCCTTGCCTGATTTGAGAATGGAAATGTGTCTTCAGTGAGAAGTGGTGCTGCCCCACTTCCAGCCCTGCGCTCTGGTTCGGTTGCAGGTGAGACACTGACCTGGGAGGACACATTTGGATTTGCCTGTGTTCAAGCCACTTTGTGCATGGCTGGGGACGTGTTTGGAGTCAGAGAGCTCCGTGTCCCCTTACTGAGCAGCTAGTGTGTGTAGGCGCAGGGGTCTGGCCCAAACACTCCAGTCTGTACATGGAAGGGTCTGTACCTGATGCCCCTTTTCCTGTAGCCTCAAAGCAATGATGCACCTTTGAGAACTGCACATTTCGGAGAAGGGGCAGGACTCTTGGCTTCTCTGTCCTCTGACTTGACAGGGTGGCTGGAGTATCTGTCTGACACAGGGGCCCTCAAGTGCTGCTAAACTTGGGTGCAGGGTATATCCTCATGCAATGCCTTCCTGCAGGAGTACAAGCTGCTGTTTGAAGGAGCTGGCAGCAACCCTGGAGACAAAACCCTTGAAGACCGGTTCTTTGAGCACGAGGTGAGTGAGCTCCAAGGTGATTCTTGACATGTACCAGTTGCAAAGCTCCAGGTGTCAGGAAGCTGGTCTGCTGCCCTGTCAACAGTGTTGTGGATGAACAGGGTTTAGGGGAAGGAGAAGCATGCTTGCCCTCTGCTCCTGCATGAGAATGGGGGCCTGGCATAATGCTTGGCCTGTTTTCTCACCCAGACAGATTAGAGCAGTGTGGGGAGGCATGTTTGGGGCTGCTGGTGGATATGTGGTCCATCAGTAGGAAAATCAGAGTGTAATGACGTGGAAAAGGAGGACTTTCATGGTACCTGAGGTATAAATATTTCCCCATTCAAATGTCAGAGCCTGTCCTGAACCATGTGCTGTAGGTTAGAGCTGTCCTGAGGACCTAGAGAGATGCAGAACAGGACACCTGCGCTGAGCCTTCCAGCTTGCTGGGAAGTCATGGGCCCTTCCAAGCAGCTCCACGCTTGCCTTGACCAACTTCTGTCTGAGGTGAACAAGTGACATGTCCTCCTCTGGGCTTTCCCCAGGTAAAGCTGAACAAGCTGGCCTTCCTCAACCAATTCCACTTTGGAGTCTTCTACGCCTTTGTGAAGCTGAAGGAGCAGGAGTGCCGCAACATTGTGTGGATTGCAGAGTGCATCGCCCAGCGGCACAGGACCAAGATCGACAACTACATTCCCATCTTCTAACCCTGCTCTGCTCCTGTTTGACCCTCCCACCCCTGGAGTCCGGAGGGACCCGTAACTCCCTGAGTTGTCCCTTGCCCAGACTCCAGGGATGTCCCATCTGTGGAACTGGATCAAATGAGGAAACTGTACAGTTGCTAGTTAAATTATTCACAAGCTGAAGTTTGAGTTGTGTATACTGTGAGATGTCTGGAGGGATCAGTGGTCCAGGCTTAGCCCTGTGCAGCAGGAGGGCCTCCTGTTGTGCTTGCAGTAGTCCCAGTGTTCCTGTACTAATTGCTGTGCGTGCTTACACTCATAGAACAAGCTTGAGCTGTGGGGAGCTGCCTCTGAGGGGGTCCCACTGCTGCAGAGGAATGGGTCAGGTCTGCCATGGCTGGGGGCCCTCTGTCAGTGCTCTGCACGCCTCCTACTCAGTGTTGTTCCTGTGAGATGTAGTTAAGAGTGTGGTTTGTAGCGTAGCCCATGCTGCTGTGCAATCCCTGCATCCCCTTGTAGTGAACCCTGACCTGGGAGAGACCAAGCAGCCCTGGCCAGAACTGGAATGGAGCCTGTGGGAATGTGAGGGCAGAGCCAGAGTGCTTGTGGAGCACAGTCCTCCTACTCTGACAGTGTTTGCACTCCTGCAGCCACGCTGTGTCTGCAGAAGCAGCTCTCATCAGTCTCCCTGCTGCTCTGTACAGGGCTCCATAAGCTGTCTGACCTCCTTCCTCCTGTGGAGACCCACAGCTTGCAGTTTACTGTCACAACCATGCAAGAGCTGGGGCTCCTCTGGACTCTGCGGATAGTACTGGGCTCCTGCACCCCTCCAGGGCAGACACCCAGGCTTCTCCCCTGCAGAGGGTGGGTTGGCACTGCCATGGAGCTGTATGGCACAGCTGGCCAGGGGACAGAGCGGCCTTAGCCACTCTGGTGAGGGCAGACATGTCCCAGGCCCTGCCTATCTGTGGTCTGGGGTGGGAGCCAAGCCCTGGGCATGGTGTGGCAGCCCTGCTTTTTACTGCGCTGTCCTGGCTAGCTCCTACTTGCACTTGAGTTCCGGGAGATGTGCAATGGCAGCAGACAAGCCTTGCTGGTGGGAAACATGCCGGATGCTGCTGGGAGGAATGATCAGTGGAGAGCGGCTCTGTCCCAGCTTGTGCTGTGGTCACCTCTGCAGTTTGTTTTCCTGTGATCCCCACCTCTCTACACCAATAAATATCTGCCTACTGCACTGTGCTCTCCTGCTTACTTGGGCACCTGCTCCTACAGCCCCAGGTGGAGCCTCCATCAGCCACAGGGAATCTGGTAGTTGGAGTAGTAGAGCCTAGTGTGGCTCTTGCATGAGTTGGGACACTTGTTTCTACCACAGGCCATGGGTGGTACGACCCCATGAGGCCCAGGGTACTCCCTCCAGCCCAAGCCATGACAGTGCCTGGTCTGTGGGTGCAACTGGCTGCTGAGCTAAGGGGTGCAGCCTTATGGGAGTGCACCATAAGGTTAGGGAGCTGGATGGCTTGTCCTGTGTGCGGCTGTCCATGTGTGGCACTGTCACCACTTCCATCCTTGCCCCAGCAGGGCCACAGAGTCAGAGCAAAGCAAAAGAAAGCCTTTGGCACAGGGCTGGGGAGGAGCAGGGAGCTCCTTCCTGGCAAGCTGACCCCTTTTCCGGGAGTGCCTGTGGCTCCTGCCACAGTGCTCGGTGTGGTGCCAGCCATGACCCAGCTCAGCTCTGCCCACAGGCTGGGCATCCCTGAGCGGCATCACAGCACTGCACTGCAGAAGGAGACAGCCAGAACCTGCTGGAATATCAAGAATGGATTTATTTAAAAAGTGACAATCATGTAGTTCATCTCATGAAGAGCTCTGCGGCACTGGCAGCCTCGTCTCGGCCCCTGCGCTCGCTGGGAGCATGTGGAGTGTGTAATGAGTGGCAGGGAGGCAGTGGCCATAGGGTCCCAGCCCTGACCCAGCCAAGAGGGGATGGAGACTAACAGCTCTGAGAGCAGTAAGGAAGGTGGTGGGTAGCTGAGGAGGCACATCCTAGCCTGTGGTGCAGAGCTGCTGAGTCAGGCAGGGATGGGCCTCTTGGAGGGTGCATGGTTAGAAAAAATACAAAACCAAGGTCTCTAGAAAATGTTGATTCTCACACAATAGAAAATATATCTACCTGATTTTGGAAAGAAATTTGGTTTTTAACGTCTAGTGCTGATTGTTCCCCCACAGTGCAGGAGGGCGGTGCCTTTGGCTGTGCACACGCTCAGGGGCTGATGTGCCTGGAAATCCTGGGAGAAGGCTGTATGCAGGCTGAGGTCAGGCCTTCTTCACATCATTGTGGTGCTCTTGCCGCAGTGCTCGGGGCAGCTTGGGGTTGATGAAGAATCCTTTCAAGAACAAGTCTCGGACAAAATAGGGCAGGTAGCGGTGTATGAAATACATGATCCCAAGGCCCTGCCCTGGGTAGTAGCGCACGGCTGGGTTGGCAGCCAGAAGCCCGTCCGTGATGCTGTTCACCACCGCGCTGAGGTCCTCCACCGCCACTTTCATGAACTGGATGAACTGCTGGTTGATCTCCTCCACATAGTCCTCGCCGTAGGCCTGCAGCAGATCCTGGGGCAGACTGGCTAACAGCTGCTGCTTCTGCAGGTTCCAGAAGGCGGGGTCACACGTCGTCCCTGCAAGGACACAGTCCCTGTGAGCTCCCCCACTCCAGCCCCCCGGCCATGGGTGCCAGCAGCCCCAGTCACCTCCCAGCCTCACAGGAAGTTCCTGCTGAGACCCTGGCAAAGATTGCCATGAGGGAAGCACAGTAGTAGCAGCATAGTGGCTCTTGGTAGCCTGGGACTGGACCAGGGGACTTGGGACTCTGCCTGCAGTGGGGATGCTGCTACCATAAACATGACTGAGCTGCTTTGACCAGCCCTGGTGGTATGGGATCTGCTGGCAGGACATGATCCTGACTCTATTTCCAATCCACCAGAGCCCAACGGCCACTGGATAGCCACTGTCCCCAGGGAGGTGGCTGGAGATGCTCAGAAGCTGCATGCTTGCACTACCAAGTGCTCATTCCATAGCTCCATCTTCTGCCTCCGTGGGATACCTGTCCTTTGCCCACAGGCATAGGCAGGGAGTGGGCACTGACTCTCTTACCTGTTTTGTAGTAGCCGGGCAGGATGAGGCTGACTTTAATGCCCCAGGGCTGGAGCTCGCTGCGGAAGGTGTCCATGAGCAGGCTGAGGGCTGCCTTCGAGGCCCCGTAGGCTGCCAGGCAGGGGAAGGGCATGTCACCTGGCACAAATGAAAGAATGAGTGAGCCAGTGCTCCAGCAGGGACAGAGGGGAGCCGGGGGGAAGGACAGGGCTTGTGCAGGGCTGTGTTCCTGGCCCCTGCTCAAGGAAATGGTTTAGGGTTTGTTTTGCTGAGAAAACAACTGAAATTTAGCTTCAAATTTATGTTTTAATAGGGAGGAAAAAAGTGCTGGGGGAAGAGGAAATTGATTTTGCCTTCCTGTCCAGCTAAGGCCTGGGATTATCATCCCCAATGGAGCCCGTGGCAGCTGGACTTGGGTTGCCCATGCTGCCTGTGACCAGGCTGCCTGTTCTCAGCACCTGTGTCTCCCCATGTCTTGGTGCCTGCTGTGAGGTTCAGCAATGCTGCCAGCTTATCCTAGAGCACCTGGTGCCAGTTGGCTGGGAAAACTGGAGTGCCTGGGGGGTGGGAACTGCACCACACCATGGGGATGCTCAAGCCATGCCAGGGCTGGGGGTGCCAGAGGTGCCACACTGGAGGGAGGCTGCTCACCTGCAGGGCTGCTCACGGTGACAATGCGACCTCCAGCAGAGCGGAGCAGGGGCAGCAGCCCCTTGGTGAGCTCCAGGGAGCCGAAGAAGTTCACTTCCATGCAGGCACGGAACTTGTCCAGTGGTGAGAGCTCAGCGTCAGCAATGGTGTCATTGAAGCCAGCATTGTTCACCAGGCCCCAGAGTCCTGTGGGGATGGGGTGCTTGAAGAGGTGACCTGAACAAGGAACCCCCACCCTGGGATTCCCAGCTGCTCCCCAGGCTGATGGGGATCCTGCAAGGGAATTGTGTGGTGTCCCAGGACAAGAAGAGAGCTTGGCAAAGGCTGTTGGTGCAGGTGCCCGCAGGGATGCAGCCCCCTGTGGGGACACATGAAGGCTTGGCACTGCCATGCTGGCTGCAGGCTGAGGTCCCAGGGAGTTCTGTGCCAAAGGCTCCTCCTACCTGTGCTGTTGGTGTGGGCCTGGATATGCTGCAGGACGCGCTGGATGTCATCTGGCTTGGTCAGGTCCATCTGCAGCAGGGTCAGCCTTGGTGAGCAGCTTTGGCGCAGCTCCTGGGCGCCAGGACTCTGCAGGTCCAGCACGCTGGCAAACACGCGAAAGCCCATGATGTCCAAGTGCCGGGCAGTCGCCTGTCCAAAGCCCGAGTCACATCCTAAAAGAGGCAGGAGGAGGAGCTGTGCAGTGGTCAGAGGCAGCCACTTTCTGTCCCCAGCCCCCAAAGACCCCCTAGCTCTGCCTCTCTGTCACCAGGGACCAACCCCAGGAACCAAACATCCACCCCAGCATCACTTTCCCTTGCCTGAAGCCCACCTTGGCTCCACACCCCGCTGTAGCTCCTAGCTCACCGGGACGTGACCTTGCCCTGGGGCATCGTAGGTCACGGAGCTGCTGTTTTCTCTCTCTTGCGGTAAGAAGAAAACACTCCCTTTATCTGCAACCCCATCACCCCAAGCGCCTCCCTGATTCAAGGTGCAGGTAAACCCGCAGGCACCAGCAAAGCACCGGAACAGCCCAGAGCCCTGCAGCGATGCGGGGCCATCAACTCTCAAAATAGCCTCTAAAAGCTCCATCAAGCACCATTCAGAGCTGGCATAAGGCTCTGTGGGAGACTTTTGCGGAATGCTTTTTGCCTTCCAGAAACAGTGGTCAAGAGGCAGAGCACCCTCTCGCCTGGCTGGGGAATGAGGGGATTAAAAAGGGTGAGGGAAAAAAAGGAATTCTGTTCCTGCTACCTCGCCTCCTTCAAGGGAGCATCCAAACGAAATGGACCAGTCGGGAGAGTACTGGTGCTCCATGCCCGGTCCCAGCCTCACCTCCTCCATCTCAGCTCAAGCAGGGGCACCACAGGTGACACTGCCACCCGCAAAGCCACCATCGGGGTGGCTGGGGGACAGCCCGGGCGGGAGCTGGCTGTTGTGGGGCGGTGACAAGGCCGGTGGCTAGGGTGGAGCGGCCGGGATGCAAACAAACAGCAGCAACAAGGTACAGGCTGTTCCCGGGGCTGATGGCAGTGCTGATAGCTCGGGGAGTCCGTGCCACAACCGCTGCCCAGTCACATTAACCATTAACAGGGGAGCGCTGCAGGGGCAGCCCCATGGCCCTGCACCCTCCTGCCCAGGTGCTCCTGAGGACATCCCTGAAAATGGACCCTGTACGGCACCGGAGCCACCTTGGGATGGATGCAAGAGTGGCCCTGGGGACTGTCATCCCATGAGATCCCAGCACGCCTCCACCAGCCTTGGAAGGGGGGCACAGGCACTGGCTGCCCCACTCTTCTGTACCCCCAGGCTGGGATCGGGCACTTACAGCAATTGGGGTGCCAGCTAAGCCATCAGCTCAGTCTCTCTGTCCCAGTCCCCAGCTCAATTTTACTTTATTGCTGCGTCAGAAACCTATAATTAAACCTCTGGCCAGAGGCCAGAGTGATAACACAGCCTGGAGGTGCTCAGCTGGCAGGAAGGGGCTGCAGGGACCTCCCTTTCCCACAAAACGCCCATCATGGATCTGTGCCAGGCTGGCTCAGCATCACCCCAGCATTATCCCTGGCATTGCCCCAGCGTCACCCCCAGCATCCTGGTCCACAGGGTGTGCTGAAGGTGCTGCCGGTGCAGCACATCCACCTCTCCCCTCCCGAGGAACAGTGCATGCTGCCAGCAGACAAACAGATAAGGTGCATTTCACCTTTCCCAGCAGTGCAGGAGAAAACTGCAATAAAGATAAGGTTTAAAAATAAAAGTGCTCGTAGCCACAGCCTCACCATGACGCAGCTGATGGCAGAGTTACCTGCGCTGCTCCCATGCAGCCAGCAAGAAAAGCTTCCAGTCCAAATGTGAAGCTTCCTATCACCACATAACTCTCAAAACCCTGGGAAACATCCCAAAAAACAGAGAGACAGGTTTGCCAGCTTCTTACGGACAAGTCTAGCAAGGAGGGAGCAAACACAGCCACGTGCTGTCCAAGTCAGGCAGGGCTTGTTTTGCCTTAGAGGAGTGGGGCAGTCAGAGGGTTTGTTTCGGAAGTTCTAATTTATTCACGCACATACCAAAAAAAAAAAAAACACCTCCTGGGAGGCTGGCAGGAGGCCCAGGGCCAGGAGGGCGAGGATGCTCTGGTGTTATTTAAGGTCTCCGCTACTGCTCAGCTTCCCATCCGCTGTGCTCAGGCATGGCCAAGAGTGCAGGGAGGGACAATGAACCCCCTGGGCCCATAACACGTGGCCCCAAAGCATGGCAGCTTGCCCAGGGCCATGTTCACTCCCCATGGCCACCAGCACATGAGCTGCTGGCCATGCCAGAGCTGGCACAGGAGCCATTGCCGCTGGCTCGGCCCCGCCGGGAGCGCTGGAGCCGTCCAGTCTGTGCAGCCCCGGCGAGGCTGGCGCTGGGCTTGCCGCCCTCCCAGGATGCTGCATCACGAGGAGATGCCGGCGCCAGTTCCCCCCGCCCCAGCTCCCAGCTTGCCAGCTGGTTTCACTCACAGTCGTGCTGGAGGGACAGACGTGGTCAGACCAAACACAGAAGAAGTCCAGTGTAGGGAGCGCAGAAGAGGAGAGGAGGTACCTTGAAGCCCCCCATTGCATCCCCACAGGACCTGGGCCAGCAGACAGAGGCTTTTGCTGCAGCAGGAGCAGTGCAAAGCCAGGTTGCAAAATCCAGCAGCCCTCCGCAGGTTCGGCAAGCCGGGGCAGACTCCTGCACCAGGGGCCGGACGGCCTTTTGCCAGAGCAGTGGGTCAGCAACAATTCCTGAGGACTTTGCAGAAGCTCCAGACGCTTCAGCGGCTCCCCCAGGAGTGAGAGATGCAAGCCTCCACTGGAATTTTGGCATGACAAGCCCCAACTTTACTTATCTTGAGCAAGCAAAAAGGTTTGCCCTCCAGCATCATCATAAGGAGTGCCCTCCCAACCCACTCCGGGAGAAAAAAGAGGACTGACCCCACAGCATTTTGTATCTACTGCCCAGGGTTGCTTCTCACCGGTGACAGCAGAGCCACTGCTGGGGCTGAGCTCTGCCAACTGGGCAGCTCCCGGCCAGCCTTCATCGCTCGCTCGTGCTTCCTCACTGCCGGGAGCCGGCTGAAGCTGCAGTCCCGGTTTGGTGTGGACACATTTCTTTCAGGTGAGTCAGGCATGGCACGCTCTGACATTTTGCTGTCTCAGGTATTCACCCTGCTCCTGCACCAGCCCCAAGGCCACCACACACAGATGTGCTCAAAATTAGTGTTACAGTTTGCTGATTGAGCAGAGAGGGGCAAAAAAAGCTACGGCCAGGGAGCTGCTGACCCACAACCAGGGGCGCCTGTCCCTGCTCCCACCACTGGCACGGTACGTGATGGAGGGCTGGTGGCACAGGTCTGCAGTGCTCACCCCAACACAACCTAGGAGTGGCTTCCCTTCCCAAGCTGCGAGCTGAGAGTCCTCTTCCATGAGCTGTGCAGCCTCATTCCAGAGCTGTAGAAATGCAAGCTGGGCATCGTAATCCCCAAGCTAGAAGCCAAGCATTTTCATCTGCAAGCCATGAGCTGTGTACACCCTCATCCTCAGGCCATGAGCTGTGAATCTTCATCCCTGAGCCATAAACTGAGCATCCTCATCCCTGAACCATGCACAGCAGGTGAGGACCAGCACAAAACCTCAGCAGTGAAAAGCACAACTTGGCTGAAGAATTCCCATGTGGCTGCAAAACAGCCCAGAGCCTGGTGGGTGCAGCGGCAGCTCCCTGGAGCTGATCCCTCCACAGCCGCCCCATCTGAGGACCCTGGTATGGAAATTGAAGAGGGGTTGAGCAGCCCTGTGATGGACTAGCTCCCCCAGGGGTCACCCTGGCAGGGTGGTCAGTTGGCAGCCCAAGGGGCTGCTCCCCAGGCACCCAGAGGCATCCCTTGAGAATGTTCCATCTTCCACTGACTGGGAGCTTGCCAGCTGAGTTGGGCACTCAGAAGGCCATCACTCCCTCCTCAGCTCTGCAGCCATTGCCTAGATACCCGCTGCTGCTCCCCAAATCCCAGGACATCAATCCCACCTCCCCACAGAGGTTTAGGGCTGTGTGTCTCACCACTGTGCCTGAGAGGCCTTGGCAAGATGGAGCTGTCAGCAGGCTCAAGGACACCATCAGCTGGGGGGTAGCTGGGGCGCCAAGGTGGAATGGATTAATATGCTTGAGCCACTTGTTTCCATAGGCTCAAGCTCAAACTCTGCCTGGGATGCCAAGCTAAACATGGCCTTCTGGCTCTGACAGGATTCACTGCCACCTTGGACCCAGCTTCTCCGGGCATGGATTGGATTTAGCCAGGCAGCACTGAGGGAGGCTCAGCTGGGTGCCTGAGCAGGCACTGATCCCAACTCCATTGTTCATCTCAGCTTCATCTTGGGAGTGTGGGCACCTCATGGATGTGGAAGCACAGGACAAGGTGACACCAAGTGGGGATGGTGCCATCAGAGGGGATGGCAGTCCTCCAGAGGAACTCAGGGTGGGAATCCTTGCACAGTGCAGGTCCAGGCAGGACAAAATGCCCAGCAAAATACTGTGTGGGCAGGGCAAGGCCCTGTGGCCAACACCTCCCAGATGCTGCACACATTTGGAGCAAGGAGTGATAAAGGGGTGATGTCAGCCCTGAGCAAGAGGGAACAAATTCTTGGCAGGGCACAGGAGAGGGAGGAGAAGGCAGGAGCACCTGTCCCCACAGCAGCTGGGCCACCATAGCCACGCGCCAGCCCTGGTCTCCCTCCCCAGCCAGGCATCAGCCACCTTCTGCCCACACCCGAGGTCCTGCTGGGGGAGTGGGGCTGGGAAGGGACACCCACAGCCCCCAACCTTTCATAGCCAATGTCATCACTGTCCACAGGAAACCACCCCAGCCAGTGGCTTGCATGGCGTACCATGTCCCCACTCCCCATGGGAGCAGCCCTCATGCCCAGGCACAGGCAGATGGGGCGGGGGTGGCAGCTGCTGCTGGTCCTCAGCACTGGGGTTCAGGAAGCCACAAGCCTAATTAAATCAAAGCCAGAAGATGCCTTTAGGGATGACCCAAATCCCATCCCCAAATCCCTAGTGAGTAGATAATGCAGGAGCTTCCCACCCAAGCAGCCTGGGTAGGCATCTCTGCAAAGCCTCAGCCTCCTTCCTGAGCAGGACCTGAGCCAAGGGGGGCACACACTGCCCCTGCTCCTCTAGGATGCCCCCCTGCATGGCACAGGCAGCACAGGCAGCTGGAGGGAGATTGCTGATGGCTCCCATAGCCCAGGATAGCCACATCCCTCCAACAGGTCCTGTGGGTTAGACAAACTCCCAGCCCCACAAGGAGACCCATGACAGAAGGCAGAGCTGAGAATGCCCATGGCAGGGGGTATATGGGTGACCTACCCCTCCCTGTGCCGGGGACAATAGCCAGATGGTGTGAATTACAATGGATTAGCCAAGTGTTCCTGCAGCCTCACAGTCATCACCTCCACCCGGGAAGTTATCTCCCTCTTAACAAAGAAAAGGGGGGAAATCTGATTTTCTGCCTAGACAACCAAGGCAACCGGGCAGAGATGATGAGGAGCCCCGAGGCTAGTGTGGATGCACCCACAGCTTCTGGATTAAAGCCCATTTCTCAGGAGCTTTACTGGTGCATCAGTATTGGGGACTCGATGGCACAAGAGCAGCTGGGCAATAAAAAAGTGTCAGAGGCCACAGCCCTCCCGTCACTGTCACTAAAAGCCATCCAGACACCTTATCCCCCACCAAAGCTATGAGCAGCAGATGCCTGCTTGCAACCGGTGGAGCTAATGAAGGCAGGAGCTTGTTAGTGCCCTGGGACAGCAGGATAGGAAGGAGCCCAGCCACCTCCCCCTGTGCAAGGCCAGTGCCTGGTGGGATGCTCAAAGAGGTCAGGATCTGGGAATTGACCCAGGCCTGGCATGGCAGTGATGCTGCTGCCAGTGAGCACTGACCCTGGGCTCACAAGCCGACGGAGTGGGGAGGAAGTGTCACCTCCAGCATCGCTGCGACACTTCGCAGAAAGAGAGCACAGGAATTTCCTAGAAGCAGCCACTCACCGCACCCTGGGGCTGGATGGCATCTTCCGGCAGCCGCTGTCTCCACCAAGGGGAGATCCTCTCCCCAGAAGGAGCGGTGAGACTCTGACAGTAAAGAATTTGAACTTCCAGCAGGCAGGGATGAGCGAGAGAAGACAGCAGCACAGACATCACCTGGCACAGACTGTACATCAGAGCTAATCTGGGATGGATGGATGTCCCTCCGAGAAAAGGAAGTTGTGAAGAGCTGTGGCGATAGCCAGGTTAATAATCACCTTCAGAGGGAACACGGTGAACTGGGAACACAGAGCCGACAAGCCTCGAAAGCCATCCATCAGGAAGAGCTGTCGCTGGGAAGGACACCCATGGCCCAGGGACAGCTCGACCAGATCAGTGCCAATGGCAAGCTGGCACTGGTAACACATCCACCTGGGCTCTTGGAGAGGGAGAGGCTGGGTAGGAACCATGCTGGGAAACCAGAAAGCTCCACCAGCTATGTCTGGAACGTGACACTGAAGATGCTCCTGGGGAATAAGGTGGTGGCAATGAAGCCATGGCTGGGGCACCTGCTGGTGGGTACCTCTGGTCTGCAAAAGGGCTCTCCAGGGACTCCCAGCAGGCTGGAGAACCACCAGCCAAGCCCCATATCCATCCCTCCTGTGTGCTAACAAGCAAGGAGAGGCATCAGGTCATGCTTAAGGTCTGCTACAGCCAGGGTTACACAGGCAGCTGAAGGGAAGACCAGCTCTTCTACATGGACCACCATGTGCCATGACCACCCAGGGACATCTCAGGGAAGGTGTTTCTAGCCAGGACAGCAAAGCACTAGTCATGGCACAACCTGGAGAACCTCTAGCCATGTGGTGGGACAGGTCAACCATGGGAGAGCCCTGAAGTGCCACCCAGACAACACTGTGGGAAGTCACAGGTGATGCCAGCAGGGACAGAGCCATGCTGGGAGAGTGCTGACCAAAGCAGCAGCTTCAGAGCAAGTCCAGGGGATCACAGTGTTAAACATCTCAGAGTTTGCAGCACCCCAGTAAAGCTATGGCAGTTTCAATGAAGCCTTACCAGTTCAAGGCTGTTTTGGTGATGAGATTCAACTTTGCTTGTAAGGTGCCATCTCATCACTCTCCTTGTCACAAGAGTAAACTCCCACCACATGCCACAAGCCCAAGCAAGCAGAAAAAGTGGTGCAAGTCCTGCCCATTCCCACATCATGACAGTCTCTACAGCTGCACTGACTATTTTCTTTTGCAGCTTCCAGATCCATGTGAAGCTAGGGAATTTTTTTTTTTTTAGAAACAGAGCAAAACACTTGAGCAAACACCAACTGAGCTTCTGCCAAGACAGCTTTTGAAATACAGTGAGCTGTTTAAGCCCCCAGGCTCAGAGCTGTGCCTCGTGATGACCTCAAGCCACACCAGCCCTTTCCATACACAATTCAAGTTGTCCCCTCTTGACTCTTCACCTGCAGCTCTCATCAGCTCTTCAGAGTAAGAATTTGAGTATCATAAGACTACTTTGGTCCGTTTTCCCCAAAATACATGAAGGCAGCCCTCCAGGCTGATGTGCTTGCACATAGCTGTGCTGACCCAGGCAATGCCAGGGCAGCACCCACACATGCCCTTCAGCTTAGGCACAGCCCAGCACAACAGCTGAAAGAGGGGGACACAATTCATCCTGGGATGGCTGCACACCCCCAGGTCAGCGCTTATCCCCACCTGGTAACCAGGACCCTAGAGAGGAAGAAACATTAGTCACAGTGGGTACTTATAGCAGGGTGAAACCCTGGTAACCCAGAGAAGCTGTGGCTGACCCATCCCTGGAAGTGTTCAAGGCCAGGTTGGATGTGGCTCAGAGCAACCTGGTCTAGTAGAAAGTGTCCCTTCCCATGTCAGGGGGCTGGAACAAGATGGTCTTTAAAGCCTTTTCCAACCCAAACCATTCAGAGCTTCTATGATTCTGAGAAGCCAGACATTCAAAGCTGCCACAGAAGACATCAGGGCAGGTACCTGAGCTTTTCAGCCCATCCCTTCTCTCCATTCCCAGCCTGCCTGGGAGTCAGTCGCCATCTGTCTCCACGGGGTCAACCACCCAGCAAGAGGAAGCGCCGCCACAAAGCCTGTAAAGCCAAAAACTGCTTTTCAAGATTACAGCCTTAGAGCCAGCAAATCCCAGGACAGCGCCATGTGTGACAGGGAAGCCAGCTCCCGCGGGAGAAGCTGATAGAGCTCAGGGGCTGGCAGCTCTCCAGGGGAGAAGGAAGCAGAAGTGATATGTTGCACATGCAAGCACATACAAGCTGAGACACAAGAACGGGAGATGGTGGATGTACCACAGCTGCTGAGGGGAGCAGGGAAGGAGGTAACATGCTGGGGAGGTTAAAATAAAAGGTCCTAAACTATACCTGTAGCAGTACACTGACAGCATGAAGGCAATTTTTCCACCTTATCATAGGAAATTTGGGCATTTTCCACCTTATCATAGAACAGTTTAGGTTGGAAGGGACCTTAAGGGTCATCCAGTTCCAACACCCCTGCCATGGCCAGGGAGGGACACCTTCCACTAGCCCAGATTGCTCCAAGCCCCATCCAACCTGGCCTTGGAGGCTCCACAGCAGTATCTCAGATCTGAGATGACAGGAGGGACATCAGGAGGTAAAGAAGTACAAAAGCCCTGCAACCTTTCCTCCTGGGAAAAAAATCCCCATCCAGCTGGAGTCTTAGACCAGCACTGAAAGAAGACTAGGGGGAGAAGGCAAATGCCTGCCCAGATTTGGTGGAAACACGTTGAAGAGCCCCCTCAAACAAAACCCTGCAAGTTCACAAACCCTGTGCTGTGTTCCCAGTAGTAAAAGCAGCAACCAGCTCTTCTGTAACCAGATCCTGGCTTGAGGGGAGCTAGACTCAACAGTGGGTAACCCAATCCCAGAGCTCATTAAAGATGTGCTGCTCATTGGACTAGAGGGCAGCAACTGCCTACACTTCTCTCCTTCCGAAAGCATCCGTTCCCATCTGACAATCTCATTTCGGCAGGGAAGTCTTTGCTTTGTTGCTCTCATGTCCCCGCATAACCCCGAGGCTAATCAAGCCAGCTTGGGTTTCTCTACCAACTCCAGTCTCCCACAGTATGAAACCTCGATTCGTTTTCCCTCCTAATTAGCTGTGCTCATCGTTTTTGGTTAACAGTGCTAAAAACTCCCACCTCAACAGGTCTGTGTCATTAGTAGGCTTCAGAAGTGCTTATTTTATAGATAAGTGAGAAAAAGCCGAGTGTATCTATCCACATGCCTGCGGTGAGCAGGGGTAGGTATCTATTTCTGAAGAAACCTCACGTGGGAAAGAAGAATCCTAAATCCATGGAGGGCTGCTGACAAAGCGGGGGGGAGAGCTTCAGCCCCGCAGATAGAGGCAGAAAAAGCAGCTTTCCCACTCTGTTCCCAAAAGCCAGCAGCAAACCCTATAACTAGAATTAAATGTTGCATTTTTTTTTCTTCAAGTATACCAGGAATTGCTTGTACACCAGGGCTGGAGTTTGGGTGTTTGATTTTGGTCCTGTCCCACCTCTCAGCTTGGAGGCAGCAGCTGCCTCTGCTGTTAATTTTTAATAGATTCTGGAAAAATCAGAGCAATTTCAGGGAATAAGCTGATTTTCACCCTTCACTTATAGAATCACAGAATGGTTTGGTTTAGCAGGGACCTGAAAGATCACCTAGTTCCAAACCCCCTGCAGTTAGGCTGTGGAAAGATCCTAAGTACCTCTGAGCTGGATCACTGGCTCCAGAAACAGAGTGAAAGTCACCTGTGGAGAGCTGCAGCACCTTTGCATGAAGCATTTCTCTGGCAAGGCTGCTGGCAGGCTCAGCACCAACCAGGCTGTGAGCATGCCCTGCAGGTGCTCCAGCCATGCCGTGGTGCAGAGGTGCCCATCCCAGGGCCAGCCCTGAAGCCTTGACCCCTGACATTTTTCAGTCACCTTGTTTAGCTGGAAAATAGATCTAAGGCAACATCAAAGTCCAGACGGGAGCAATGCTGCTTTTTTACCACAGAAAGTGATTTACCTTTGTGGCAGAAAGCAAGAGTCACAACATCTGGATTGAATCACTCTGTCCTGCTGCAGCCAGCAGATGCTTCAACATCTGTGGAGTCCATGGGAAACACTGAAGCACTGCAAGTTGCAAAGCCTCTGTTAACCTTGAACGTGATCTGAAGCCCTGACCCATTTCAGATTGTTAATGGAGCATGCAATTGTAACAAGAGCACTTCGCCAGGAAAACCACACTTCCCCTGCAGCCAAGAAGAAGAGAGGAAGACAGGGCAGGTTTAGGTCTGGGCAGCTTGACCTACCAACCACTTTTGCTCACAAAGATGATTTGTTGGAAGACAGACCAATCTGCAGGTGCTCCTGGCTTCATAGGCTGCACCAAGGAAGAGCAAGGATACAGGAAACCAAAACTACCTCTCTCAGGCAGCCATCCTGATGTTTCGGGTTATTGGAGAGCTAATTCAGGTACCACCACCACAGACAGAACAACAATTCACTATTTTAAACTCTTCATCCAAGCTGAAGCATACAAACCAATACCTCGCAGCACAACTCCTGTCCTCCCTCTGCTCTGGCAAAGCCCTGCAGGCAGGCAGACTCCACAGGCTGGTTTGCATTCGGTGCTTTCCAAGGATCTGCAGTAAATCGGGCAATTGGCTACTGTCCAAAGAACCACCCCACACAGTCACACACGGCAGAGCCACACAACAGCAAGAGGCTCGCACTTCTCCAGCTGCTCAGTAGAGCACCGGGATGCTCCTGGCTATCCCTCCACCACCTCCAGGCACCCAGTTGTGTTAGATGGTTTGAATGGAGTCACTGAATTTCACAGGCATCTGCTGGGACCACAGGGACCAAAGGACCATCTAGGTTCATGTCTAAACTGACCCAGTCAAAGCCCAACCCTGCACAAAGTGCTGCGAGTCTGAATCTGAAGAGGCCAAGAAATGGCAGCTCATCACCTCCCTCCAAGACTGCTCCCGCAGACCATCACCCCTGCCCAGGCTCCAGAGGCTGGACTGCTTTTTGTATCAATTCCCCATGGGAAGGAGTATGGGATATAGCACCCCTCCTGTTTGCTTACACAGCTCTGAGGAGTCCAGTGGCCCTAAGAACACCCAGCAGTGCCGTTCCACATTTGGGAAGGGGGATGCACCCACAAACCAGGTTTTTGATGTTTGGTGCAAGCAGCTCCCAGTGAGCCACTGGCACCACTGGCCCACAGATGCCAGCCAGCAGCACCAGCACCCCGGAGTGCCCTATCACACACCATGGTGAGGGATGCTGGGTATTGGCTGCCTTGCAACTTCCCAGTGCTGGATCAGGCTCTGGTCAGGCAGCTGCCCATACCAACCCTGCCCACACCACAGGCGTGTTGGAGTCCCTGTGATTTTCCAAGTTTGGCCAAAGCCTGTGCCAGGTGTGGGCTCATCTTCAAGGCAAGGGCAGGCTCAGGACAGCAAACCAAGGGAGGCATGGAGATAGTTGCTCTCTCCCTCCCAGCCCAGGCCAAGCAGCTGATCTCCGCTCCCCTCCTCATCCCCACCATCCTCCTGGGGCTGACCTCTCCCAGCCCCCGGCTGCACAGGAGGGCATTCTCCTCCTCCCTGAAAACAGCTGTGAAATCCCCTAGGAAGACAGGATTAACGCTTTCCTCACCCTCTGCCCCCAGCCAGGCTGCATCCACTGGAGCCATGCTCCTAGAGAAGCTGGACCACTGGGATGCAGAACAAAAGCCCCAAGGTCACAGCCCCGGACAAACACAGCACTGCAGGGACTGGTGACCACTTACTTTGCTAGCCCTGGGGATGCATCATGGGAAAGCACAGCATTCCTTGCTCCCCTCTAGCAGCAGGCAGCTGCCCGTCCCTGCTCCAGCCAAACCTCAGTCCTGCGTGCAACAGCCAAAATGCAAACCTGCAACAGATGGGAAACGCCACAACTCTCTAGTCCCTGCTGCTACCACAGGGTCAGCAGCTCTGCTCTGCAGCAGCTCTACAGCTGCTCGGTTATTTTCCCACTGAGCTGCACAGTTAGTTTTCCTTCAATTCCTCCCATAACTAAGTTTTATTTAGCCAGTGATGTCCAGACCAGCACATGGGGCCAGAGCATCACATGCAGAGCTCAACTTAGGGTTGTTCCCAGGGAGAGTGGGCAGCTGAAAGAGCTGGAACTCATCACCTGGGAGATAGAACAGCACTGCAGCCACCTTCCCTTGCCCCAGATAAGCATCACTGAACCTGCTGCAGGATTAAAACAGTGGCCAAGAAGTGTATACAAAGGATTGATGCCTGAAGATTTTCAGGCTGAGACCTGCACCACTCCACAGGGAGGGGATTTTGTGCCATTTCTCAGTTGATCTGCAAGGTCCAGCACAACATACAGCACAGCAGGAGCTCTGTCCCAGACCTCACACATCTTCACTGAGGCCCAGCATCCCCAGGCATCCAAGCCCATGCTCCTCGCTCTGCAGGCTTTGCTTCCCATTGGCAAGAGGAGGAAGGTCAGGCTGCCTTTCTCCCAGAGCTGATCCTTCACCCGGCTGCTCCCACAGGAGACACCAGCAGCTACTCAATACCTAGTTGTCTGGAATTAATCCGTAAAAGAATCAGGCTAATTACTATGCAAATACTCAAGTGAGGGATGCCATCCGCAGCAACAGCCCTCGCATCTGCCCCTTGGCAGGCACTTGCCAGAGCAGCAGTACGGAAACACCGATCCCGCACCGCAGGCTGCGCCTCGAACCTGTAAAACCACAAAGTATTTACAGCCAAGAGCAAACACATCCGAGCTGCAGAGGTGCCACCTCAACGCACTGGGGCAAGAACACCTTGTTCCAGTCACTGACTCACTAATTATACAGGCAATGCCAGAGAGCCAGGGCTGCCAGAGCCAGTGTGCCACAGGGCACCTGTGAGCGCATGGCTGTCAGACATGTCCTTCCCAGGCAGCCCTGCCCCACTGCAGCTTTGACCTTCATTCAGTTGAATCATTCATTCATCCACTGCCTTGCTCCACCGATCTTCCTCCTCCAGAGAGGATTCCCTGCACTTCCCACTGGTGCCACAGAATCCCTCAAGCTGGAAGGAAACCCAGCTCTTGTCTTAATTTTCTAGGAAACAGGCAAACTGCCTTTCTTCAACTTCAGAGCCTCCAAGCCTAGCCCAGACATTCCCACCAGGATGCAGGCTCCTGTCCTTGTGAGCACTGCCAAGGTCATGCCCACAAGCTTCCCTCCCCTCTGCATCCATGCGGAGCCAGCAGCACCTTCCAGGCACACCTGGATTAAAACCACCCCAGCTCCAGCACTTCCTCCTCACCCTCTCCACTACTATTGCCTCACAGCAAAACACTGCTGAGCCTGGCTCCCATCCTCCAGTTCCACTGCCAGGAGGAAGGAGTGAGAAAACCATGTATCTACCAAGATATCCTAAAGAGCTTCAGCCACCAAGCCAGAGCTGTGCAAAACTTGGGAGCACAGCACATTCCCTGAGAAGCAGCCTTCCCCATGGAGGATCTCTGGACCAGGCAGCCCAAAGAGGAGGCAGGCAGCATCTGGGCAGCATTTCCCAAGGATACCCACACAGTGGAGGATCTTGTTGCCAGCAGCTCCCTGAATGGAGCTCTGGATGAAGCAGTGATGCTCAGCGCTGGGTAGCCAGCTCTGTTGTAGCCTCTAGAGGTACTCTGAGAATCTTTCCAAGAACAAGTACTGCTCCAGAGGGGAGGAAGGGGAGGAGAGGGAAGCCCTTAGGGCAGCTGATGGGGTCCCAAGCCAGCGCTCCGGCTCTGTCCCATTTAATCTCGGGACTTTGAAAGGAAGCAGCTCTCGGCATCGTGCTGCAACTAGTGGTCAACACTCGAGGGGCCATTGCAACTCCCTGCTTCGGGGGGCAGATACAGCCTGGCCGGTTCTGCTTGGATGTGGAAGAGGATGAGGGATGCGCTGGCAGCAGCGGTTGGTCCCCAGCGGGACCCCACTGACAGCAGCGTCCCGGTGCCTGCGGGACACCCCACTCCGCTCCCCGCCGAGCCCAGGCGGTGCCGTCGGGGCGTCGAGGCCGTGTCCCCGCACTCACCTGTGACAAGGACGGCTCTGCCCGCCACCGGCAGCAGCCCGCGGGGCGCCGCCCGCCTCAGCAGCA